>OVBE01003580.1:0-26400 GCA_900406425.1 Iberis pinnata
ATTACCAAAATAGTTCTTGACTTCACCAGACAAACATAACAAATACAACAACTCAATAACATAACCGATAACACAACAAAACATGAGTCAATTACACATCCGAGAACACAACATACCATAAGACATGAGTCAATGACACAACACAANGTGAGTCAATTACACAATACAAAACACAACATACCATGATTCAATGAAACTACTAAGAACACAACAAATCAATTCTTCCCCATTCTCAATATCATAGTTGTAACAACTATGAAACCACCCCATGATATCACAATGAATTGGCGTAACAATTTCTCTCTTTCTTTAGATGCCATTGCTTCATTCTCAAATTTAATCTTCTCTGCATCTGTGTTCAGATTAGATGAACCTATTTCACACCTTCCTTGAGTATTCATAGCCCGAATTGTCTCTTAAAGTGATTTAATTTCTGACTTTTTCTCACGAATTAAATCTCTTGCTTCCAACAAACTTACCTTTTGCCAACCACTTGGTTTTTATTCATCATCCCACTTGAAGAAGCCATGAACAACACATCAATAGAATCTACGACCTGGATTCTCGTCGGTCCAAGATTTCAACACCATAGTCGGCTTGCTACAATGGCATAAGGGACCCGAAGTCGTTTTCACCTCACCATGACTCCAATATCTTGAGTTTGCATCAGATCTCTGGCTTCCTTCCATCTTCACTCCTAAAGATCGAGACTGTAAAAAAGAATTAGAACTTCTTCTCTGTTAAACAATTGTTAACCTAAATAAAAGAACCATAAAAGAACAAGGAGAAGGGTAAAACATGATTATTATAAATTAATTAACCCACATGCTTAGGGACTTAACAGAGACGTTAACTCATTAACGAATTTAGGAGAAACTTGCGATTTTGAATTGATGGGGTATTATTCGGGCAACGAATTAAACTTTGAGTAATAAAATAACAACGAAAAAAGTTCGTGTATTAATCTAGCAGAAGTTTAAGAATTGGGATATTTTTCAGGTTTTTTCTCTTTTAAAAATGATAAATGCAGTAAAGGGAATGTAAAATTTTATGAACTTTACAATAAACACATAATGATTGAATAGTGTGTAAACATCTTGATTTGTATAAACCTTTTGTGAAAAACATTTGAGTAAGGGACCAAGGAGGAAAAAAAATGTTTATTTATATATTTTTTTGCCATACTTGTATGTTGTTTGAAATCTCTAAACTGCACGAGAATGGAGAATGAACTCTTAGTTATGTGAGCTCAACGTTTTGTCTATGAGATTATGCCATCCACAAAACTCTCTCATAAGAGGACATGAAATCCCCACACTATGGGGACACTCAAACCCACGTTTGAGGGGTTTGTTGATGTAGTTTCAAATGAGTGGATTCTTGGAGAAAAATAGAGGAAATAAGATAATGTTTGTTAGTGATTCTCTTAGCCTAAATCAAAGGCAATTTTTGACATGCATGCTTCACTCTTTTTTTTTTTTTTGTCAAACCAAATATTTTATTATCAAATGTTTAAAACTTCATTAAAGGAGTACAAGATTACATATAACAAAGCAAAACCTACAAATACATCTATTGTAGGATAGCTAAAAGCAGTATTAAAATTAAGAAAGATAGAATCGAGAGGACAAAGCGAAGTATCTTGGCAGAATCTTCGGAGCTCATCGATTATGAATCCCAATAAAGGGGATAAAGTAACTTCCTCTACAGCTGAAAGAGGACAAGAGTTTAAATCCAAACCATCCACAACAAACACCACTGTGATGGTCGTGTGAGGAGGTGAGATGTTGTTTTTGAACAACCGGAGCAACATCGCCTTCCATAGGTTCCAGTAAGTCTTACGAAACTTTGAGAATGAAAATGCCAAACCACGATTGAGATGCACATACTGACCTGCATCAATAACAAAGTAACCATAGCTAATACATGGGACCAAGCCCTTAGCGTTAAAACAAACTAGAACAAGGCTAGTAGAAACCTTATAACAAGGTAAATTTGGGATATCAAAAGAAACCCAAGAAACTAGACCAAAGCTAGTAGGAACCTCAATACAAGGTAAGTTTGGGCTAGCCAAGAAAATCAAAGAGACTAAAACAAAGCTAGTAAGGACCTTAATACAAGGTAAATTTGGAGTATTAAAGGAAACCATCTCTACAAAAGAGGTGTCCAAAGGGTTATCGATGACTAGGCATTTGAATACCATAGATAATATGAGATTAAACCAATCAAAGACATGTACTTTAGCATCATAAACACTAGGCCAAATATGTTCTTCACTGTCACCCCTCATAATAATAGAATTTACTCTAAGACTAACTAACTTAAACTAAACAAGAATCAGAAAAATCAAGTGATGATACCGCAAAACTCGATAAAATCTAATCTGTTTAGAGCTAGAGATTAGCCTACAAAGAACATAAAGATTTAGGGGGTTTGAGTTACTTTCCTCAGGGGAGATCCAAGAACTACTGTAGCCAATCTCGGTTGAGATTTGAGAGCATGAGGGAAGCATGAGGTGAGTCACTGGTGTATCTTGAACGGTTTCTACCGAAGAGGCAATAAACAGGTCTGTCGTGCAAACCATTAGCGGCGGGAAACATCTCTTCACAAGATTCCGACAAGTGCAATAAGGCCTAGGAAGTGGAGAAACTTCAACCTCAACCGGAAATGAAATCGGAGTAGACAGAGGTGAGGGGGAGTACGGTGACTTAACCACCGTACGGAGAGACCAAAAACCGTTCGGATCTAGGTAAATGCACCACAACAGGTAATAGATCTGGAAAGCTTTAAATCGAGACAAAGGCTACGGGTAGAGACAAAGGTGAGAGGGGGAGAGCGACCATAAGCCGCATGAAGAGTCTCGACAACGGCAAGACGCACCGTCGGAAGAAGCCTAAGAAATCGAGGTAATCCGAGAAAGAAACATTGTAGTCAAAACGCAGCAAAACACTTGAGAGAGAGAGAGAGAGAGTGAAAAGAAAGCAAAGAGAAGAAGAGGAAGGAGGAGGCGGAGCGGCACCGGTAAGCTCCGGCGCCGCCGCCGGTGGTGGCTCTAGGGTTTTGCTCTATATCGAAAGATGTACCTGGGAGCTCTTCGTGGTTTTTTTAGAAATTTCGACTTTTTTCATGCTTCACTCTTATATTCTCAATTCTACGTACAACTTAACCATACAAGGTAATATCTCAACCTTCACATTCCAGTTAATAACCAAATCTTTATACTTTAATTTTTTTTAATTTTAAACCAAACTAAACTAAACTGAAAGTGGTGAAAAATTATAGGAGTATGGAGTGAAATTGAAGCTTTATAGGAATGTGTATCTGGTAGACATAGTGAGGGAATGAGATTGGAAGAGTGTCGAAACTTGATTCAATCAATTATGGAAAGAATTGGTCTGAAATGGATACATTGATTTTCAATACTTGGCATTAGTAGAATCGTACAGGTTTTTCACAACCGTACGTTCAGTGTTCTTCAACTTATTAATTTACATATTCTTTACACATAATTTTTGTTCTAATTTTTCATTTTTTCCATTTGGTAGATGGGATTGGATTCAAATACGAACCAACATCACAAAAGACATGGATCGTATGGCAGCATTCCAAACCGCATATGGGTTAATACTGATATTATTTGGTTTTAATACCTTATAGTGGGTATTTATACTTGCTATTTGGAATCATCCGAGTGTTTTCCTTGTAGTTTTGGCATATTTTCAGGATTATAGGTGTTCGGGACGTTTTGGATGCATATTGGCATATGCAGATGCAGAGTCCGTCAGAAAGGCCAGAAGTTTACCAAAATTTTAAGATATATCCATGGATGGATGAAACTGAAATTTTGACACAAGTTAGCTTTCATATGTAAGTGGTTTGAAGTCAATATATTGATGCAAATGATAGTTATGGCGATTTTACTGAAGACTGATCAAGTTGTATCGCATAAGAAGCATGTGTAGCACGTGGGAAGAGATCGATCGATCCAAAGCTCCTGGAAACTTACATAAAAAGAGATCGATTGATCCCTGTGACCGAGAATGAATGAAAATATTCCAAAATTATAATTATGTCCTCAAGATTTAACAAGATTTTTCCTTATTGGTTTTATTTTATTTTCTTTATTTTAGAACTATAAAAGCCTTTGGCTTGGTTGTATTTTCTTTTCACGCACACTTTAGATTTCAGAGCTTTACAGAGAGACAGATTCCGGCTTGTATTTGGAGAAAAATTATGAACTTTTCTATTTTTAATTTATTGATTTGGTTTTTGAATATGCTTTCTTCTATTATGCTTTTTGATTGCTTAGCTATGTCTGAGTAGTCACCTTGTTAGGTTTTAGGGGTTTCCCAGGGAAACCACGATTTGAAAGTTAGGGTTTAACATAATGGATTGAAATTGTTAGGTTCTTAGTCTAGATTTGTTCTTAATGTATGAATTAGATTGATCACCTAGTTCATTGAAATTAGATTGATAATCGCAAAAGAGATTTGGTTTAGAGATCTGACCTAGTCTAGATGAGTGTTGTCTTGAATATATATGAACAATTGAATTTGAACTTAATGGTTGATTGAATTATTAGACATGTGAGAGTTTATATCTGATGATTCAACCATATGGCTTAATACTCTGAGAGGAGATTAATCTAGTTATGTCTTCATGTTGAGAGCTAATTTCAATATTAAATCTTGCATGTTAACCTGAGCTTCAACCCTGAATACTTGTGGAATTCTCTTACGTCTTAGTTAATTAATTTACAACCGTTTAAATTTACTTTTATTGCTTAGATTTTAGTTACAGCCACTTATTTTATTTGTCTTAGCTTGATTTGACATAAAATTGAAAGTCGTGTTATCTGGTCCTTGTCAAATTCGACCTTAGCTATACTACTTAGATATGTTCTCTGCATTCTAGATTTAGGATTAAAATCCTGAGCCTATCAGATTTTTGGCGCTATTGCCGGGGGACCAATTGAGTGCCTTTTAAGTTTTATTTAGAGTCTAGTCTAAGATCCTTAAGTTTCTAGCATTAATCGCGTTTCTTTATTCTTGAATTCTTTTAACAGGTGCATGATCCGACGATCTAACAAATCCAAGGAATTTCTCAGCTCCAGTAACTCATAACTCTTGAATTTAGAACGCTCAAACCGGAAATCAAGAAGAAACGCAAGTTCATCCAACACAATGGGAGATAACGTCATTCTTAACAATCTGGTCTTACCCGAAGATCCGAACAATCAGCTCCCTCCCCAAGGAGCAAACATCTTGAATCCTCAAACAGGATAATATTAGTTAATCAACCAACCGGGAAGAGCAAACGGAAATCAAGTGCCACCAGAACAATAAGTACCTGGTATTGGTAATCAGATTGAGCAAAACTACATTCTTATAGGAGATCCACAAGCATTTTCTAACAATCGTCCAGCTCAAAACAGGGTTCTAGTTGGAGAACTCAACAACCCCGAAGCTTTCCTCGCTAATAGGAACGCCCTTCATCCTCGTCAACCTTAGAGACAGAACTATCAGTTCCCGTTCCAGCTCGTTCAATTGATTAGACATAATTAATTACATGGCTTGCCCACTGAGCACCCGATAGACCATATTGACAGCTTTGAAGAAATATGTGGCATAGTTCAACTCAATGGAGTTTCTAAGGACGTCTTCAATCATTCACTTGCAGACAGAGATCTAAGGTGGTTAAAATCTCTACCTTCCAACTCCATTGAAACTTGGGATGAATTCAAATCAAAGTTCTTGAGCCACTTTTACACAACTACAAGGACCAATAACCTGAGAAGCACGATTTCAGTTTCAACAACGTCATGTAGAGTGCTTCTTCGGAGCATGGGACAGATTCAAGGAATACCTTCATGATTTCCCTCACCATGGCTTCTCATAGCTAGATCTCCTCAACACCTTTTACAGAGTTATTGAACAAAAGTATCAACTTTCTCTTGATACAGCCAGCAATGGTGATTTCATGACTAAACATGTGGATGAAGCATATAAGCTGATTGACAATCTCGCTGCAAGTAACAGCAATCACTGTTCTGATTATGATAGAAGAGGAAAATCATCTAGTTCATAATCTTCAGAACTTGCAGAGGTAAAAAGACTTCTTACTCAACTTCTCAATAGCCAAAACCAGAAACATGTCAGTTTCGCTGAAGATGTATAGAAGATTGAAGTATATTGCTTTGCTATCAAAGAACCAAAACATGTTGAAGAAGTGAGTTATGTCAATAGCCAAGGTCAGAGAATGTTCAATCAAGGATATAATCTAAGTTTCAACAAGGGTAATCTCTCATGCAAAAGCACTAATGTGGAAAATCTCCAAGATCAAGTTTACCCACCTCAACATAATACTTTTGTGTAGAACTCTAACTTATGCGGCTTTCAACAACCATCTCAGCCTGGGTTTCAACAAGTAGCTCCACATCAATAAGACAACAAGATGGAACTAATGCTCAAGCAAATCTTGGAAGGTCAGAAACAATCCGAAAGGAACATAAATGTCAAGATAGACAACATGTACAATGACTTAAACAACAAATTTGAGTCTTTTTCTACTCATGTGAAGAAGCTCAATATGCAGGTCGCTCAAACTGTAGAATCTGTAAAGAGAAAAATTGGTGACTTTCCTGGGAAAGTTGAAGAAAATCCAAAGGGATAAAGCATCAGAAATTGGTGAAGAGACTGCTAACTTTTTCCATCGAATTGAAGAAAAGGAGTCCAAAAAAGATGCAGAGGTTAAGATCGATCGACCCGACGTTACGGACAAATCAACAGGACATGGAAAGGTCGATCCCTATACCTGGATTGACCGATCTAGAAGAACCAAGGAAATCCGAAAACTTAGATCAATCGATTGATCCATTGGACAAAAACTCAAAAATTTTAGAGATCGATCCATCCCTTCATGGATCGATCGATCCCTCTCTCCAGACTGCAGAATCTCCATTTCGAGCATATAAACCCAAAATCCCCTACCCGGTTAAGCCCAAAAATTCCAGAACAAATCTTCAAGATAGTGAGATGATAGGTAAGGCACCGAAACCACCGGAAGACTTTAAAAAATGCAAGATCCTGAGGAATTTATAGTTCCTTGTTCGATCAATGAGGTGGAATTCAAGGACTCACTATGTGATATAGGTACTAATGTGAGTGTCATGTCAAAGGATGTTGCAAAGAAATTGGAAATCTCATGTATTAAACCATCTAAGACGTTATTTTAACTTGTTGAAGATTCCACTACAACTTCAAATGGATTCATATCTGATCTGCTGGTACAAGTTGGAGGTTGTCTAGTTCTTGTTGATTACCATATTCTTTTGTGAAACAGAGGAGTTTTGTGGGCGAGCCAATGACAACGAGTTGCGTGGGACAAAAAGAACCACTTATGGATTCAAACTATCCAGGAGGATGGCCAACAAAAGTGGGAGTTTTGAAGAGAACATTTGGGAAAATATTGAAACCAATGACGTTACTTGACATTATGATGCTTTCGTTGCTTTGCAAAGATGGTCACCCCTCCTAATATGGTTTAAGCGGTCAAACCGGGAATGATTGTAGCCAATGGTATCTCTCTAGCGTACCAGACACATGGAATTAAATTTCTTTACAACTACATGGTTTAAGAAAGAATTTTTCAAACGTAGATTATCAAAACCACCGAATATACTATTGCGTTTGATACTATTAGAATTTGAATAAAAAGGTTTGTTTATGATTTATATAAAGGAAACAATATATGATATTTGGTTCGGTTCCGGGTAGGAACCATTCGGTTTTGGGTAGAAATCATTCGGTTCCGGTTCTTTCGGATCTTAAATTTTAAGACTCAAATCGATCCTTTTGAAAATTTTAGTTTGGTTCCACTTCGGTTCTCATCGGTTCCGGATCGGTTCGGTTCTATGTTAAAGGAATCAAAAGTTATCCAAAATTTTCGATTCCTAATTGGTTTCTAATCTATTTCAGGTATTTTAGAACTGAAATGACCAAAATTACTCAAAAACAAAAAAATACTCGAAAAACCTAAAAAATTATCCGAAAAAAAAACTAAAAAAAAGTTACCCAAAAAAACCAGAAATGACTCGAAATTAATTTGAAATACCCGAAATTAGTTTAAAATATATGAAATTATTTTAAAGTACCCTAAAATATAATCAAAGCAACAAAAATTTTTTGGTCCTTTGGCTCTACCCATCGGTTCTTGATTCGATTTTGGTTCCTACCCGATACTCATGGTTCTTTATCTCAGGAACCATCAGGTAATTTGGGTGGAATCATAACCAGAATCAATAGAATGAGTTAGGAAAACACCACAAAATCTTCCTTTTGATCTCAATGTCTTCATCGCCAAAAGTAAGCTAAGAATTTATGTGTGTAGGGGAGATTGACATCGCAAATAAGCCTTCATCCCCAAAATGTCCACTGAACCATCTTGAAGTTGTAGTACCCATCCTAAGCCGCATGTACGATTCCCTTGCTTCCACGAGCCGTCAATAAAGCAAGCCACTTGGCTATTATCCCAAAATGACATACTTAAATTCATATCTATGTTCCCCTGAACTCTATTATGACCATTGGAAATCTGTGAACGTTCATTTGCCGAAAACCATTCCCGGGATTCTGTCTGTGCCAGTTGAACAATTTCTGACGGAGATTGTTTTTGTCCCTGATATACTACCGCATTACGCGCTTTCCAAATAAATCAAATTAGCCATATAAAAATGGAAATCGGTTCGCCCTTTATCACCGCTGAAGATCCTCTCAATAAAAGATAATATAAATTTTCGAATAAACTCATTGAGGGGGGATTCCCATTCTCAAACCCAATATTTGCGAGAGCCCAACATTGTCGAGCAGGCTGACATGTAAAAAGAACATGATTGATTGATTCGCCTTGTTAACCACATTGCGAACAGGATGTTTCCACCTCGATTTTCTGTGATTGTAATCGATCATAGACTGGAACAGCGCCTGACACCACTTGCCACAAGAACATCTTCATTTTTTCCAGAGCATAAACGTTCTAGATTTTCTCCTTCAACAGATTAATTGATGGTTCCTGAATCAAATCTAAAGAAAAGCTCATCATTATATATCAAGAACCGGTAGCCAGATTTGACCGTATATTGACCGGATATTGTATACCGCCAGCAAAATCCATCTTCTACCTCTTTCGAGGGCTTGATGCTTAATATCGCTGCCACATCCAGTGGATCTATGAGTAGTTCCACCATTTGACGATTCCACGTAGTAGTGTTAGGAATTAACAAGTTTGCCACGGATAAATCAGCATTTGACAGAATTACCCTAGGTTTAGGAGGACGATCGAGACCTCCTTGGTAACCAGTTATCTGGTCATACCTTGATTGTATGACCAGCTCCAACTATCCGTATATTACCTCGTTGGAAATTAGGAATAGTATTCCATATACTCCGCCAACCATATGAAGGTCGGTATGGCCTGTTTGATTCAAAAGGAGATTTTCCACGAAAATACCGCCCTCGTAGCGTTTTTGCTAAAAGCGATTGTGGATAATGATGTAATCTCCATAATTGTTTTGCTAATAATTCCTGATTGAATTTCTCAAGGTCTTTAAAACCTAGACCACCTCAATATTTTGGTAAGCACATCCGATCCCAGGCGACCCAGTGAATTCCTCTGGAGCTGGAACTAGAATTCCACCAGAAACCCGTAACTACACTTGCCAGTTTCTTTAAAAGATGTTTCGGTCGTTTGAAACAAGACATCACATATGTTGGCAAGGCTTGTGCGACTGATTTAATCATAACTTCCTTGCCAGCTTTAGATAGGAACTTTGCAGTCCAACTATTTATTCGTGCATTAAGGTGATCCCTCACATATGCAAACACATGGCCTTTAGAACCTTGAAGTTATTCCGGAATGCCTAAATAATTACTTGCCCCCCCCCCCCCCNAAATTCCTAATCGATGTTGCAGTAATATACGATCCTGGCTCGGAAATTTCTTACAAAAAAAAATCGTTGATTTATCAAAGTTAATACACTGTCCTAATGCTTGACCATATAGTTTAAGGATCTGAGCAACCACATTTACTTGACTTAACGTCGCTTTACAGGAAAAACAGACTATCGTCAGCAAATAACAAATATAATTCCAAAATTAAATTATAATACTAAATCTTTTATATATTCGTATAATTAAAGATAAATATACTAAACGAAAAAGAATTTCTAAGAATTGATAGTAGATCTATAAGATTTGTTTAACATTAAAAGTGTGATAAATGAATAAAGTCAAAACATAAAAAGAAAATAATATCAATGAAATGATTAATAATTTGTAAGAAAATATAATTATAAATATATATATATATATATATATTATTTATATTAATATTAAAATTTATCATTTTCTATTAATTGGTGTTTTTGGTTGATATTCGTACCATATTCATATCCATAAGATATTTTCTACATTGATTCAATTGAATCGGTGAGTACCCCTAATCAAAATTCATATTTGTATATTACTCTTGGTAAGGTGAATATATTACATGCAACATCAAAAAACGTCCTTAGCTCAGTGGTAGAGCATTTGACTGCGGATTAAGAGGGCACCGTTTCGAACTCGGTAGAGCCTTTATTTAGTATTATTTTTACTATTATTTGTACATGCACAGTTCTTTTATAGATATTATTTATTTGCTAGCATTTTAACATTGATTGCATATCATCATTACAGATGCATTTCAATTTTTTATTTTTTATTATCAAAAAGGGTCCTTAGCTCAGTGGTAGAGCATTTGACTGCAGATCAAGAGGTCACCGGTTCGAACCCGGTAGGGCCCTTATTTAGTATTATTTTTACTATTATTTGTACATGCACGGTTATTTTATACATATTCTTTATTTGCTAGCATTTTAACATTGATTGCATATTATCATTACACATGCATTTTAACTTTTTCCCTTTTATCTCTCAACGAATACCACAACATGCTTGAAATATACAAAAAATTAATCATTATTAAAAAGGGTCCTTAGCTCAGTGGTAGAGCATATGACTGCAGATCAAGAGGTCACCGGTTCGAACCTGGTAGGGCCCTTATTTATTATCATTTTTACTATTATCTGTGCATAGGCACATTTCTTTTATACGTAATTTTATTTGCTAACATTTGAACATTGAATGCATATTATTACTACACATGCATTTCAACTTTTTCCTCTTTATCTCTCAACAAATACCACAAAGTGCTTGAAATATATCAAAAATTAATCATTATTAAAAAGGATCCTTAGCTCAGTGGTAGAGCATTTGACTGCAGATCAAGAGGTCACCGGTTTGAACCCAGTAAGGCCCTTATTTATTATCGTTTTTACCATTATTTGTGCATATGCACATTTCTTTTATACATATTTTATTTTCTAACATTTTAACATTGAATGCATATTATCACTACACATGCATTTCAACTTTTTCCCTTTTATCTCTCAACGAATACCACAAAGTGCTTGAAACATACCAAAAATTAATCATTATTAAAGAGGGTCCTTAGCTCAGTGGTAGAGCATTTGACTGCAGATCAAGAGGTCACCGGTTCAAACCCGGTAGGGCCCTTATTTATTATCATTTTTACTATTATTTAAGCATATACACATTTTTTTATACATATTTTTATTTCCTAACATTTTAACATTGAATACATATTATCACTACACATACATTTCAACTTTTTCCCCTTTATCTCTCAACGAATACCACAAAGTGCTTGAAATATACCAAAAATTAATCATCATTAAAAAGGGTCCTTAGCTCAGTGGTAGAGCATTTGACTGCAGATCAAGAGGTCACCGGTTCGAACCCGGTAGGGCCCTTATTATTATCATTTTTACTATTATTTGTGCATATGCACATTTCTTTTATACATATTTTTATTTGTTAACATTTTAACATTGAATGCATATTATCACTACACTTGCATTTTAGCTTTTTCCTCTTTATCTCTCAACGAATACCACAAAGTGCTTGAAATATACCAAAAATTAATCATTTATCATAACAGTATAAACCCACAACTTTGGAAAGTGACCATCAATGAATATGGCAAGATATGATGCACCACAAAGAGATTTTATCTTTATTGGATCACACACATATGAATTAACCAGATCAAATATCTCTAATTTCCTAGAAAGTGTAAAAGACTTGAGAGAGACCATGTGTTATATCCCTGTAAAATAATGCACACATTTTTTCAAGAGTAAACCGGAGATACATGAAATAACACCCTTCTTTGATAACACAAACAATCCCTTCTTACTGATACGACTAAGTCGTTAATGCCACAACTTCAAAACATCATCATTCTCCAAAACATTAAAAATTTCATTAGATATCTTAGCTTGAATCCAATAAGAAGAGGAAGATTTATCACCTTGAGCCACAACCATAAAACAATGTGAAAGTTTTCATTTATCTCCTCCGAATAAACTATAGAAACCTTCATCATCAGTTATCCCTATAGAGATCATATTCAACCGAAATTCTAGTACATGCTTAACATCTTTAATTAAAAGTCTAGTAACACGAGTCTCCAATAAAATATCATCAATGCCAATAACCAGAGAAACACCATCATTACCCATCTTAGTGGAACCATAATTACTTGAATTAAAGGTAGAGAACAAATCTCGTTGCGATGTAGCATAAGTAGTAGCTCCACTATCAATAACCCAAATTATGTCTTGGGATGCGAGATTAATGGTATTATTTTCAAGAAGAATAAAAAAAACTGATCTTGGGTGATCTTCACCATCTTCTTGCATTTTTCCATGATTGTTGTCCTTTTTCAACTTCCAACAAATTAATAGCCTTATAAATTTGAAAAATTATTATATTTTCTCCTTCTCATGTTCATATCATTCTTAGATTCTGTATTTGATATTTTCCCCTTGACTGAGTAACTAGAACATCTAAACATGAGAAAATAGGATTTAATTGTCTTCTTGTTTCTTCATTTAATGCATTGTTCTTTACTAAGTCCATCAAAATTCTACACTTCAATGTGGAGTTACAAAGAGACATCATAAACACCTCCAACGAACATGGAGTGTACCATGAAGCCATAGAACATGAATCTCTTCATCAAAATTGATTCTCAAGTCTCAAAAATTTATTGAGCAAACTTTAAAACATTCAAGTAATTTGTCATAGGAGTCTCATCCTGATATCTCAACTCAAGAATTTTTTTATCATGTCATCTTATTGTTCCCAGTCTTCGAGTAAATAACTTCTCCAATTTCAACCACAAAACAAACATTAGTCTCATTTTGAGTATGGTGCAACACATTATCATCCACTCATTGCCTCATCCAACCACACACTTGGCGATGCAACAACTTTCGTTGATCTTCAATTTTGTCAGTAGGTTTTGTCTCCTCAAAAACGAGAACATGAATTTCCTTCACACAAAAAAAAAACAAATCTTCCATCTTGGATTTCCATAGAAGATAATTAGCACCATTCAATCTTATTATTTTCACATTTTTCATCATTCACAAACCAAACTGATAATTTATCACCAAATCCAAAACTCTTCAAAATTTGACCTGATATCACCTTTTTGGGAGACAACGCACTATGAAATAGTGGAGAAGAGTTTCTCGTACTTGTGTGAACCAATGACGAAAAATATATAAAATATGGCCACAGTGGATCAAAGCGTAAACCAAATGAGACACCATATTATTTTACGTGGAAAATCTTATCATTGTGAGAAGTGAAAACTATGAGACTGTACTCCACTCAAAAATTCACTATGTAAAATTATGATTAACAACTACTTCTTCCATGTCCTCGAGAACAGAAGTAGAGACTAATTCTCTAAAGATCGTTTTCTAAAATAAGAAAGCACCACAAAGAGAGCAATACAAAAACCTAAAATATGCAGTACCAACCGACCTTAAATTAACTAGGATTCTGGCCACCAAAATAATATCTCTACCGTAAAAACCTTAAATAAAAAAGTATGAAACACCTCTGCAAAATTTTCAACTCAATCGGCTAATATCTCACTGTTGGTTTTTTCAAACCCTCAAGACACCTCCTCTAGAAATATGAAATCACCACTATAGTGAATAGCCTCAGAAAAACTCAATTATCTCACAAACCAACAGTTAAAACTCAGTTTCCACTATTTAATTAGAAGACCAATAAGTCATTTAGCTTACATAAAAAATTTAGCAAGACCATAGCACCTTTGAGCCCCAAACGTTCTCTACAGAAAATGTTGACAAAACTGTTTTTCTTTGTTTTTTTAGATCCAAAAATCTCTCTCTTTTCTTGTGTGCTTTTTTCTTTTGTCAAAAACATAAATTAAAATTATCTTATATACTTACACCTAACCCTGGGTCCAATCAAAATTTCATGTATTAGAATAAGTTCAAATTTAGTTTTTCGAAACCAAAACCAATCAGGTTTTTCAAGGTAGAAGAAAAACCAACAAAGAAAAATACACAACATGAACATCAAAGGGTTTTGATGAGAATGTGATTTGAATTATAATATATAAAATCGAAATAGCGTTTCAAGTTCATACTTGTTGTTCATCCGTATGTTTAAAAAAATAAAAACTTTAAACTTAAGCTTGAAATGAAAAATCGTCAAGATTAGAAACTATGGATAAACAAAAAAAAGTATGTAAAACCAAGAAAGCTCCCAACAAAAAGAATATGAGATTAACCCATGTCTTTTCTAGTAGATCAGAGACGATCAATTCGCACATGAAAACGATTTTTTAAGTAATTGTTGATCTTGACTTTAATCACTACGTGAAAAATAGTTCTCTTTATTCCTCCCTTTCGACAGTAGTTATACAGGTATTTATAGTAAAAAAATACATAAGTCAATCCTAATTAGGTTATGAGACTAGATGGACGTCAGAAGTGGGTCGAGCCTCCTTTTTAAGTCCACCTTGTCGCCGATTCCCACCTAGTTCCAAATTAGGTCGGCCTTTTCCCGAAATGAGCTTCTTGTCGGGTGCAGACCCGATAACAACAGTTAGTCCCCCCCCAGGTCGTCGAATTTTGAGAAGTCGGCGAGCTAGTTAGAAGTCAAAAAGAGGCCCATCTCGGTGAAAAGCTTAAATTACCCTTGTAGCCTTTTTCGAATCGTTTCCTAGGGGTAGCTCAAGCGTCATTCCTAACCCTAGATTCACATGCATAATGATTCATTGCCCTTAATAACCGTTACTTCGCAGGGTATAAATACTCCCTCGGGTCTTCTTTCTTTGGCTTCACTTTTCAGAAATTCTTCTTGCATGTACAAAACGCTCTCCTTTCTATCTATTTTCTCTCTCTACTTTTATTACAGCTCGGTAATTTATTTTTGAACAACTCAGAAACCCGCCGAACTACTCCAATGTCTTCATCACGTCTAAACCCAAACCATGCATTAGCATCCCACGACGACCTGAGCGGCGACGATCTGGAATTTACACCAAAATACCAAACTTCTCACGGGAATTGGATCCAACCGGACGACGAGCTTACAGGTCTTCAACATACCAAGTGTATAAAAAACACTTCGAGATCTGGCTTGGGATTTTTCTTTTTCAATGGGATCCCCTTTATTATTCCAGATCGTCATCAAAGGCCCTGAGACTGTCCTCGCGGCTATGTCTGTTTGTACGAGTTCCTCTTTCGGAAGTGTCATCTATGGCTACCCTTTCCCAAGCTGCTGGTTTCCTATTGTGCAAGGCGAAAGATAACTATCTCGTAACTTCCAGCTCCTTCAATCAGACACATGATTGCTCTTCTGGTGCTTGGTCGACAATTCGGGGTTGAGATTGGTGTCCGGTATTTGGAGAACATGTCGTCAATTAATCCGGTTACCCAGAAGAGACAAAGCTGAACACTGGTTTCGTTTATATCAACTTCAAGGCTCAGTATAAGCTGATTAACACTAAGCCCGACACAAAGATCTACGATTGGAAGGGGAAGTACTTCTTCCTAAAAGTTATGCCTGAATCCGTAGGCGACATTGGGAGGATTCTGAATAGGAAATGGGCAGATACCTTTGGTAGATACCACCTAGGAAAAAACGAGTTGTAAGTCTTAATGTGTCTATCTAACCCGTTGTATTGCTTTCTTGCATATCTGCATTACAATTTTGGTCCCTTCCCTCCAAGCTTTCTAGAAGACATCATGAGAATACGTGCTGCATGAATAGTCAACATCACTGCGGATGCTAAAATCCACAATATAGTTTTGTCAAATTGATCTCAGTGAGGAATTCAATTGTTTTTGTTAAATGAAGAAAAAGACGCAATACAAATTCAAATAGAAATAAGTTTTATTGATTTTTGCGAATGAATACACGTCCAACTTAGATAAACTTTCTAAAGTAAAAGATAGCTAGAAAACTGGCCAAAAGATCCCTCTCTTCTTTCTTCCTCCTCCTTGTATAATCCCTTCTGCCTAGGTCGTATTGTTCCAGTTTTAGTGGATGGTTGGCCCTACGATCTCGAAGTATCCCGCCTAATCCAGAACTTCTT
Source organism: Iberis pinnata (assembly GCA_900406425.1). Lineage (NCBI taxonomy): Eukaryota > Viridiplantae > Streptophyta > Magnoliopsida > Brassicales > Brassicaceae > Iberis > Iberis pinnata. Next base: position 16,549 of record OVBE01003580.1, read on the forward strand.
TAACTTAGCCCTTTCCTGCTCAGCATGCGCTTGCATTCTTCACGGTTCACCAGCGCCCTGGGTATTCAACTACTCAATTATCGTTATCCATATGGGAAACTTCTCTGGTCAATCTCCCTACGCTTAATATGTGTTGGGTCAAACTTCATAGAGTGATATTGGCTGAGGCAAAATCCTCCAGAGGGGGTGTTGACACCAACAGATTAGCCCCCAGGTCTCCCTATGAGCCTAGCGAGTTGGGTAACCTTCAAAAACCGATTGGTGAATTTCCAGTAAGATTTCAAACTCCAAGGTGGTCTTTGATTTTTGTTGTCACTCTTTATGCTCGCTGAGCCTTTGTCGCCATAATTTAGATATTCGAATGAATGCGTTGTATTTATTTTACTTATGTATTAATAAAGCTTCTTGTTGCGAGTTCGGATGGTTTTCAACAGTCTGAAAATCAAGTGTTTGATCAATCGATTTGTTGTGGGTTTAGTTAGAGGAAATCCAAACAATTTGGAGATTATCCTTTTGTTCATACGATTAATCATTTGAATTTAAAATTCAAATTCTTCATCATTATGCCTAAAAAAGGTAATATTTGTGTTCTTTGAGGCAGTTATTGCTTTTTCTCTCTCCTTAATTGTTCAGATCCATCTCCTCCACTCTGTTTTCAACTGCCAACTCTCTCCCTCTTTCCTTACGCAACAAAAGGTAAAATCTCTGTTCATTTATCTCTCTTTGTTTTTCTAGGGTTTGCAATTTTTCTTCCCCAATTATCCTTCATCTTCTTCACGTTTCTCCTTGCTTCTATTTTTCTTCCCTTTAATTTTTTTCGCCTCGGCTCGTCTATTATGTCTAAGCAACTCGCACTTTGTTCTCGGAGCAGGAGTTCAACATCGCATCTTGCGGCTAGTACCAATGTCGAAACTCCTGCGGCTTCTGGCATGAGATCTAGGACAGCTGCGGCTCCATGGATCATGAATTTCTCTGATTCCCGATCTACTATTGCGTCTGTGAGGACAATATATGAGAAATTTGACTTCCCTTCCGATATTAGGTTCATAATCCCTGCAACTGGTCAATTTTCTAACAATTCCCCAGCCGAGTTTGTCACAGTTTATGAAATCTTCTTCAAAACCTGTAGGTTGCGCTTTCCTGTTTGTGAACCGTTGGTCCGGTATGCGCACCGTCGAAGAATGGCGTTAAGTCTTCAAAACCTTTGGCTCTTTTTTGGTCCATTCAAGTTGTGTAACACCTGATACTTGGTTTTCCTGCAGATATCCCATTTCCGTGTCTGTTTGTCACCATGAAGAATCCTATTCCATACCGTGAAGCTCGCAAACTAAAAATTTCTCAGGGCGCTCCCAGCTCAGCAGACCCCAATGTTGCTCAAGAGGTTAAGACACCAAAGGACCAGACCCCTATGGACGTAGATCCCATTGAGGTTTCTGACTCGTCACGTGGTGATGCTCGCAGGGAGAAAGTTATGGGTTCTCATAAGAAAATGTCTTGTCCTCCCAAAATTTGTCGTAGCTCTAGCCATCTTGAAGCCCCAGCTGAAAAAAGAGCTCGTACGCAAGAAAAATCTCTGGTGGGTGCTCATAATTACGGCGGATTCCCTTTCAGCTTTACTTGGCCGAAACAATCTCCCATCATTGAGGACGATGATCTTTGTGCTGAGCTGGTATCCAAACTCCGGCTTGGTGGACCCAAAGTGTATGACCACAGGTCGCTCCCAGTTCAGAGGGAGTATGCCGAGTGGGCTTGCTATCATGTTGAGGTACGGATGTTTCTCATTATTTGTTTCATGCTCCTGGTATGTTTCTCATTATTTGTTTCATGCTCCTGGTTGGCCCCTTATTTTCATCTAACTATGCATTTGCTTTCCTCATACCGCAGCTCTAGAAAATCGGTTGGTGGGAGTTCTGGATGAAGAGCTGAGGAAGGCAAAGAAGAATTTTGGGGTTGAGTTGGTTGCGGATGCGACGGCTAGGGTCGAAAAAGCTATTTCTGAGTTGAAGGCTGCGGTGAGCCTGGTTGAGATGTTGACGGATGAGAATAGTAGGTTGAGGGCCAAGATCACTAAGTTGGAAGACCTGAGGAAGAAGGACGCCGAGAGGCTGAATGAGGAGACGGTTCGTCATGAGAAAGCTAAGAAGAATCTGAAGAATGAGGTGGTTGTCATGGCCAAGGAGTTGGCGTCTATTATTAAGGAGATGGATGATCAAATGGATCAGAAACTTAAGGAGAAAGAAGATGAAATGAAGGCGCAGTTCGCAAAGAGGATGAAGCGGGTTAAGGGGAAAGTTGCGAATGAGAGGGTGTACCAAGAGAAGCTGATACAGGTGGAGCAAATCAAAGGTAATCTCTAGCTAATCAAGCTTTTGACTCAGGGGAAACTACTTTGGAGGTGGAGCATAAAGATCTGGAGGGAGACCTGGTTGGGTTTAATGAAGAGCTGGCTATACTGGATTTCAAAAAGTTGAACTTTGAGAAGGATTGGGTGGCGTCTCCCACCGGGTCTGATCTAAGTGAGCCATCTGAACCCAATCCGGTTGAAGGTATCAATCTCTACGGTACGAACCTTCCGTCCATGAACCCTGCTGAGGAAGTCTTTGTTGGAGAAGGATGAGGCCTTGGCCGAGAAAGTAGGTAGAAAAGAGGATGCTGAGGAGCTTGATGTCGACGCATGTGGGGCGCTCAAAAAATCAGTGGAGGTCGTGGTTCATATTAAGGGGGTCGCAGCTGTTGCGAGGAAAGGACCCCCCCCCCGATGGGAACGAAGATAATTCAGCTGGTCACGGCTCAAGCGCCTAAGGCGTCCTCTACTTTTTCCTTTTTAGTCTTCTTTGAACCTTATATGAATCTGTACAGGGTGCCCGTGAGGGGGGGGGGGTTACCCAAACTGTTTAATTTCCTTTTTCAGTTGGTTGCCTGGGGAGGTTATACCCGGAACTTTAAATCGGTTTGACTAATGCAAGTATATTGAGTTTGTGTTTTTGATTATTGCTTGCATCTGTTAACTTTGGGCTAAGCCCTCATCTGGGTGTTATCACATTTTCCTAGGAGATATCATAGGTACTTGCTTAACAGAGACTGTCATTTCATTTGTTATCAAATGTATTTTTTGAAAATGACATATTAATTCGAGGGGTCGAATGTTTAATGGTAAATGTTCTAATTGCCAAAATGTTCGTCCAGAATGTCAATGCATTGTTGCGAGACTGGGCTCGGCTTTAGCGCTCATGCCGTGCTGAGGTTTACTCAGGATATAACCCACTGGGGGTGTGCGATGTATTGCACGACTGTCCCGGTCGTACAATGTTGCGTAAGAGGAAAGTTGGTTGTCATTTGAGTGTTATGTTACCAAAGGTAATGTTACAAGAGGTAGTGTTTCAGGAGTTTGGATAGTATTACCTGAAAATGAAAATTAAAGGTTTAGGTGGTCTCATGTGAGTACAATGCGATGTTTTCCCCTCAGTTTTGCCGGAGTATTGGTAAATAAGATCGGCCAAAACGATAAAGTTTTACTAGCTAGTGCTTAAGTTGGTATCTCCAAGGTGGGCATCTTGTTGTTCGTTGTTGGAGGAGCCCCCGGTATGAGTGGTCTGGGTCGAATTGCGAAGGATGAATACGTCTCCTCCACTTTTTGAGAAAATTTTATGAGGAGTGGATGGGCAGGCTGGGTCGAAATGCGAAGGACGAATACATCTCACCCATTTTTTGAGAAAAATTTGTAAGGAGTGGATGGCTGGACTGGGTCGGAATGCGAAGGACGAATACATCTCCCCCTATTTTTTGAGAAAAATATATAAGGAGTGGATGGGCGGGCTGGATCGGAATGCGAAAGACGAATACATCTCCCCCATTTTTTGAGAAAAATTTATAAGGAGTGGATGGGCGGGCTGGGTCGGAATCAGAAGGACTAATACATCCCCCCCCCCCCTATTTTTTGAGAAACTTTTNTCGCATGAAAATGACTAGTACATCTCCCCATTTTTTGAGAAAAATTTATAAGGAGTGCATGGGTGGGCTAGGTCGGAATGTGAAAAAAAGATATTGATGAACTAAATAACAAGATTAGCTGAATTTCCTAAACATAGTTGCCTACGTACCCAAAGCAGGAGATCAATCCTTGGTCGTAGTTCACTATGTTTAGTTTACAACTTGCGTAAATAAAATATTAAAATAACAAAGTACGAAATTTCTAAAAAAAGAATTTTTTTCAAGTGTTGGGCGTTCCAAGGATTTTCTTTTCGTTTCTGTCTGCGTCCTCCAGCTCATAGACTTCTGATTTAATTGTTTTATTGATTTTGTACGGTCTTTTTCACCTGATTTCCAACTTTCTTGCATTCTTCTATGCCCGCGCGGGGGAAACTTCCCGTAGTACCAGCTCTCCTTCGTCGAAACGTCTCTGTTTAATTTTATTGTTGTAGAATCAGGCTGCATCGTTATGGTAATTTTGTAGCCTTATCGTTGCATGGTCTCTCATCTCGTCAACTGTGTCGATAATTTCTATGAGCATCTGGTCATTTTGATATGTGTTCCGGGGTGTCGGCTCACGTCTTAGGCTTGGGACATCGGTCTCGACTGGTGTTACTGCCTCGGCACCATATACTAAAGCAAATGGTGAGTCATTCGTACCCCTCCTGGACGTTGTCCGATATGACCATTGTACTCCTTCTAAATCCTTGGCCCATCTCCCTTTTTTCGCGTCTAGTCTTTTCTTTAGGCCGTCCAAAATTGTTTTCTTAACGGCCTCAGCTTGGCAGTTAGCATGTGGGTAATATGGAGTTGAGAGTTAGGTTTATTCTCATTCGTTCGCAAAAATCCTTGAATCTATCTGAGGTAAATTGAGGGTCGTTCTCGGTGTTGATTTCATAGGGGATCCCATATCGGCAAATTATGTTTTTCCATATGAAGGATTCCACGTTCTCGGATTTGACGTTGGCAAACGATTCAGCCTCTATCCATTTAGAAAAATAGTTTGTTAGGACGAGGAGGAAACCTTTCTGTTTCGACCTGTGCATATGGCCAATTATGTCCATGGACTATCTCATGAATTGGTATGGTGCTGTGATGGATTGCATCTCTTCGGTTGGCATTATATCAGTGGTGCATGTCTTTGGAATTTCTCGCATTTTAGGGCATACTATTCACAATCCATGATCATGGTTGGCCAATAGTAGCCATATCATTTTATTTTGAATGTCAGCGCTCTGCCACCTGAGTAATTTCCATATGCTCCGTCATAGACTTCCTGTTATTATCTTCCTTGTCTCATTCCCAAATATGCATTTCACCAGTGGGCTACGTATGCTACATTTGTAAAGGTTCTCGTCTAAATGAGTGTATCTAGCGATTTTGGCTTTGAGTTTTTTGGCGTCCCATTTCTTTGGTGGTAGGATCCCGTCTGTGATGTATGCAAGTATCTCTACCCTCCAATCTATCTCCACCTCAACCTCGTCTGTTTCCATCAAAACTTCGTCTTCTTCGACATCCTCGAGATCAGGATTGGCATTGTATTCTTCAATTATCTCATGTATTACGCAGGTGGCTTTGGTGATGGAAATGATGGGTTTGCTGATAGTTTCAACCGGTATGACTATGGTCGTTTGTGGGTCTGTAGTTGATGCCAGTGCGACTAGGTTGTCAGTGAGTATGTTTTCACCTCTAGGGATTTTAACCAGGTCAAAGTCCATGAATTCAAGGCAAAGGGTCTTGATTACATCCAAGTACGCTTCCATTCTGTCATCTCTTGTTTCGTATTCCCCACTAAATTGGTTCGCAACCAACTGGGAGTCGCAGTAGACGGTGACTCGCTTGGCTCCAATCGTCGTTGCCAATCTCAGTCCGGCAATTATTGCCTCGTATTTGGCTTCGTTGTTCGACGCGACGGAATCTAGTCGGAATGACTGCTCGACCATCTCCCCGGTTGGAGAGACTAATCGTACTCTTATTTTGAAACCATGCTTCGAGCTTGCTCCGTCTACATACAAGGACCATTTTGCTTCATCAGGTTTTAGTGCTACGTCCATCTCGGGTGCTAGCTCTATCAGGAAATCTGCCAGGACTTGGGACTTTGCAAGAGTCCTACTTTTGAATTCTATTTCGTGCTTGCTAAGCTTGATAGCCCACCTGGAAAGTCTTCCCGACTGGTTGGGACTGTGTAGGATCATACGCAGCGGCTGGTTCGAGTATACGATGATTGAGTGCGACTGGAAATAGGATCGCAATTTTCTCGCATAGTGTACTACTGCTAGGGCCAGTTTTTTTTTGTCGGGTATCTGGTCTCGGCATCGTCCATGATTTTGCTGAGGTAGAAGATCGGCTTCTGGTAGCCTAGCTCCTCGCGCACAAGGACTGGACTGATTGCATAACACGACACCGCCATGTAATGATATAGAGTTTCCCCTTCTTGTGAACGCCAACTCGCATTCTTCGTTCCAGATGAACTTCTTGTTTCCCTTCAGAAGGTTATAGAATGGAAGGCACTTATATGTTGACTTATATATAACCTGTCAGGGCGGCTATGCGTCCGGTTAGTCTATATAATTCTCTCGTGTTTTTGGGTGATAGCATCCTTAATAGTGCGTTAATTTGTTTGGGGTTGGCTTTGATGCCCCTCTTGGTCACCAGGTAACCGAGGAATTCCCCTAAGGTTACTGCAAAAGTGCACTTAGCCGGGTTCAACTTCATCTCGTATGTGTTCAGTATTTGGAAACAGGTGCGCGAATCGCCTACATGGATGTCTTTATAGGAAGATTTGACGACCATGTCGTTTATATAGACTTACATTATCTTGCCTAGTTGTTTTGAAAACATCTTATTAACCAGGCGTTGTTAAGTTGCGCTTGCGTTTTTCAAGCCGAAGGGCATTACTTTATAGTAATAAATGCCCATGTCCATAATGAAAGCGGTTTTCTCCCTGTCATCTGGGTGCATGTGTATCTTGTTATAGCCCTAGAAGACGTCCATAAATGAGAGCAGCTTGTAGCTGGTTGTGGCTTCGACGAGCTTATCTATGTTTAGCAGCGGGAAACTGTCTTTGGGGCATTATTTTTCAGGTCGGTGAAGTCTATGCATACTTTCCATTTTCCGTTCTTTTTCTTTACTACTACTAGATTCGCCAGCCACTCTGGATATTTTACCTCAATGATTGATCCTACACCTAGCAACTTCTCCACTTCGTCTCTGACTGTCTGAGCTCGCTCGGCTCCCAACTTGCATTTTTTCTGCTTAACCGGCTTGTAAATTGGATCAGTGTTAAGCTCGTCAAACATGATGTCTAAGCTTATTCCCGGCATATCTATCATGTTCCATGCGAAGGTGTGTTTGTTTTCTTTGAGGAAAAGAATTAGCTCCTCTTTCAAATCTTTTTGAAGTTATGATCCTATGCAAACGCAACGCTTTGGGTATCCTAGGTATATACAGTACTGCATTACCTTGTCGAGTTTGGGTTCCTCGTATATTAGCTTTGCAGGTGGGGTTGGCTCCCCGATATGTAGTTGCTATAAGGTTATTTCTCTGAGTTTAAGTTAGGCCAGGTAACAAGCTCTGATTAATATTTGACTCCCTTTGATTGTTTTAATCCCCTCCTTAGTGGGCAATTTTTCGCATTGATGATACGTAGAGGGGACAGCCTTCAGTGCGTTTATCCACGGATTTCCTAGGATTGCGTTGTATATCGCTAGTTTGTAAATCACTGTGAATTCAATCATCCTTGATACTCCTGCTGCGTGCATTAGTAATTTGATAGTTCCGATCGTCATGGAGGTCTCGCTGGTGAAGTCGTTCAACAGTGCACGTGGTCCTTCGATAAGTGAGAGGTCTATATTTATTTTCGCGAAAGTCTCTTTGAAGATCAAATCCACCGAGCTCTCAGTATCTATGAGCACTCTCGCGATCTCATACTCTTCTAAAATTAGCTCGATGACCAGCGGGTCGACGTGAGGCATTTCGAGTCCTGTGGTGTCCATCTCGTCGAATGCTATAGTTTCCCTGCCTCTTGGGGCTTGACTCGCCATTTCTCGCATGAAGCCGTCGTGCGCCCATAGGCTTTGATTTTTGTCACTGAATTGAGGCCAAATTGATGGTTTCCCATGATCATGTTAATCCGCTTCTTAAATGGTGTGGTTAGTGCCATTTGAGGCAACTCTTCTCCAGTCCGTTTTGGGGGATTAGCCTCTTCAGTCTGGTCCTATGTCCCTTGCTGGGAATTCACTAATTTCACCTTGCTGGGTTCCACTAATCCCTTATTTGCTGAAGAGGAATGACTTGAAGCTTTTGCATTCTTCGGTAGAGTGACCATCTTGGTTATGATATTCGCAGTGTTTTTCAACGTTTCCTTATTCTTCATATCGTTTCCATTGGTTCCAAGGTCCATTCTTGGGCTTCCCGGTGAAGAGTGTTTGGTTTCCTACTGGGGGATTTCGCCATGGGGCAGCGGCCTAAGTCACTTGATTTTTTTCGATCAATTCTTCTTCTATTTGTGCGAATAATTTCCCCATGTGTAGTGAGTCGTCAATCATTGCTGGAGGATTCAGTATCAAGTCCTTATTGAATTCAGACTCTCCCCAGACTGCGTTTTTGAGGGCATCAATCGTGACATTATTGATGACTACTACTCGGGATATTACTTCTTTGAACCTGTCGATGAATTTTCGGAGGGGCTCATTTGGACCATGAGTCATGTTCCACATGTCTGCGTCTGAGATATCCCTTTTGATGTAAACCGAGTAATGCTTTAAAAACATCAAACTCATTTGGTTGAAGCTGTCGATTGAACCCTCAGGCAGTCGAGAAAATCAGGTTAATGCTGGTCCCTGAAGGTACTCACTGAAAAGTTGGCAATACCTTGCGTCCTTCTCATGTTCGTCGAATTGTACTTGTCCGACTGCGATCCTGAAGGCAGTCATGTACGTACTAGGGTTTTTCCCTTCATAAAAGGGGATTTTGATTTTCCTGGGGTTTCGCACTCTGGCGTTCTTTATGTGCGGGCCATACGGACTGCAGAGCGTCTCCTCCATTAGTCGGTCCAACTCTAGTGCCGAGCTGATTACGTGGTGAACCTTGGAATTCATTTGTCGGACGGCTTCCTGAAGGTAGTTCTTCATCTCCTGGATTTTCCTAATCAATTGTTGAGGTCTCTTGTCAGATCGGGAAGGTGGGATACGAGTGCCCTCCTCGTACCTGTTAGATTCTTCTTCGGATTCGTCTGATAGGTTGGTTCGGTCTCTCTCGTCCTCTGAGGCCTCGGGGCTCACGGTGCGACTCGGCTGTTCAGGTTCTTCGTCGAGCTGGTCGTCCCTCTGGTCGGATTGCTCTCTTTCGAAGTCGCTGTTTGGTGGGGTTTTCGTGGTTGTGTCAATGCGGTGTACTCGTGTCTTAACTGAACGTGGGGTTGGAGTGAAGCGTAGCCTCCTCGAGTGTTCTCCTGAAATGGGGTATCATCGTGAGAAGGTCTTGGTCAAGTGATGCTACGAAGACGTAGCCTAGTCTTGGCGCTTGTTCATCGCTTTGGTCTGATTTGCAGACTCCTTCGCCATTTGGTCGAGCCGGTCAAGCAAGGATTTGTTCAAGGCGTCTTGTGTCTCTAGTTTGTCGGACATGAACTACACAGATTGGAGGAGCGCCTAAATCGTGTTGGCATATCCGTAGGGTGGCGTTGATATGTTGTCAGCCATGGTAATGTCGGATCTGGCAGCGATTTTTCTTTATGCGTTAAAGAACTCTTAATTCCCCACAGACGATGATAAAAATCCACAATATAGTTTTATCAAATTGATCTCGATGAGGAATTTGATTTTTCTTGTTAAATAAGGAAAAAGACGCAACACAAATTCATATAGAAATAGATTTTATAGA
>OVBE01003581.1:0-26397 GCA_900406425.1 Iberis pinnata
CTTGGTGATTAATTTTGATTAAAACATAGTTCCGGTTAGATAATTCCCGCTTCTACACTTTCCCGCTTAACCGACTTCATTTATTAGTTACTAAATATTTTCCCGATTTATCGACTAAAATTTTGTATCGTTTAATATATTCTGGTTTTTATTCGATTCGAAAATTCACGGAGTTCGGATTATTAATTAAANCATTAATCATTATGATTACGTTAATTACATAACCGAAAAATATCCGATACAACCGAAATATATATACAAAAACGAAAAAAAAATCCTCGTCAAAATACGGGTTTCCACAATGCATATGTAACTATGACATGTACACAAACTCATGATGTTGTATAAAACTCTGTTTTTTTGTGTGTCCAAATTAAACGAACCAAATCTCTATTTATAAAGTACAAAAATTATGAATCTTGGTATAATTTTTAATATTTTTAAAAAATATATACTATAATATTATTAGTTTCAAAGATTGAGGATTAAAAAAATGACATAAAAGCAAATGTTGGAAAAAATCAAACTCGTCGCATTGAAATCTCACTTCAAATGACATAATTGTATTTTTGCTCAAAATAAAGTGCACCAATATTAAAAATACCTATATTGTAAATACACTAAATAAAAGTCCACTTGCCTACAATTGTCTTCATTATAAATGCATTAAAATGTCTTAAGTTAATCTATCCAACAGATCCTACCACAAGTGATGTGATCGTGACAAATCTTGAGGAAGCAGGCTCGAAAGCTGAGTTTGAACTTGAGTCAGAGCCTGAGCCAGAAGGAAGAATCACTCAGTCTGCCAGGGAGCTAGCCCAGAAGATTCATATGATGCTCCACGCGGATTCAGAAGCTCCTACAGATGTGCTCAACGTCTACATTTTCAGCCTAATCAGCGGACCAAATAGCTATGAATGAGTAGCTAAGTGATGTGATTTGTACTTTTTTCCTCAAAGGTTTTAACCGAGGTTTTTAACGAGGCAATCACATCACTACATCAAAGCTATTCAGGAATAGTTACTTGGACGAGTGTCTTAGACACTACTGCAAAAATAAACGATGTGTTGTTTTTGCTTGTAACATTAGACTTCTTGCTATTTTTCTTAGAACTACCCGTTGTTTTTGGGTATTGGCGAAAACCCTAGGGCTCTTTGCCTTTGTCGCCTATTTACGTTAAAACTCTTGTCTCTTTTCAATTTAGTGAATGAATTTTAGAGAAAAAGCTTTTGTGCAATCTGTTTATTCACTCATAGATTTGAGAAATCTGAGTTTTCTTCCAAGAATCTTCTTACAAGAAACTCTACGTTCGATTTGGCCCTAGAAATCCTTTCTAGGCCGTGAGACTCATTCTCGGAGCAATCCATTGTACCGTCGTTTTTCTTCGTCCTTCATTCATCATCTGTCGTTCTTCAGTCATCATCATCGTTCTGTATCCACATAACTATATCCACATAACTGTATCCACAGAACTGTGTCCACGGAGCTGTATCCACAAAAGTGTATCCACCGATCCGTACCCACCCGTCTGTATCCACCTATCCGTATCCACCAGTCTGTATCCACCAGTCTGTATCCACCGATCTCCTTCCATCTAACTTCATCCACCATTTTTCATCCATCGCGCATCATCCATCGCTGCACCATCCATTGTTTCGAGCCTTTCTTAGAGTTTGCGATCTAGGATCCTATCATGTGGTATCAGAGCCAACTCTGAACCGAAGGCTGAGCGAATTCTAACCCTAACTCCTTATTTCGTTTTGATTTGATTACTTTGCATAAGCCCTAAAATCCGCTGCACAAATTCTCTTAGGACCATAATTAAGTTTTCCAGCCTTTGATAGTTCATTTAGGTTGTTAATTCGATTCTTTAAATTTTAATAGCATCACTATGATAAAATTTGTTCTGAAAGTTGGTTGTTTAGCCGAGAATCACCTAGTTTAATTGAGAAATCCCATCATCAAATTTGGCGCATTCCTCTATATGTCTTTGGTTTGTGATTCTTGCACGAAGCTTTTGGTATTTCACGTACTATGGAGCTTTCTCCCGAGGGAATGGAATCCTTAAACAAGATGATGACTCAACATATTAGAGAGTCAACCCAAACACTTACTACTCAGTTAACCCAGAAGATCGACCAACATGTGGTCGCTATGAATGAGACCATTGATGAAAAAATGAGAGCCTTAACAAAAGAACCTGGACAAACAGGTGAAGAATCTTCTCAATCAACTCCTTCTGAAGTTCTTCGCATAGCTAAAGGAAAGGGGAACATTGTAGATTCAACTAGAAGACCAAAACGAGCTCCCACACCTCCTAGAACTCGGACTATAACCAAAACTTGAGAGGAGGCCGAGAAACCGTCTTCAACCATCGAAGAAATCAAACTGGTCCTGAAAGACATCAAGAACGTCCACATTAAAGAGAAGAGCATGTAGGTGGACATCTAATATTCATGGACACCAACAATGAGTACTATGAAGATCAAGAAGCTTCAGAACATAGCCGTGGAAGTACAATCAGAGCTAGAGGCCGAGAATATGGAAACTCGCACTTCAGCAACTCAAGCACATCAAGATCAAGTTCCTGGCGTTCTATAGAACTAATGATCCCGAAGCTCACCTTGATTGGGAAAGGAAGATGGAGTCTAACTTTCTATGCCAAGGAACGTATAAAGTTAACAAAGTTAAGATCACTGTTTCAGAATTCAGCGCTTATGCATTGCTTTGGTGGGAAAAACTTGGACTCACAAGACAACGTCTCAGAGAGCTTCCTGTTACTATTTGTGATCAGCTCACCTTTCAGATGAGGAAGAAGTTTGTTCCAGCGCATTATCAGCGAGAGATACTCAACAAACTTAGGCGTCTCAACCAAGGCACTAAGTCGGTTAGAGATTACTATCAAGAGCTGGAAACTTTACTGATCCGAGCTGATTTGAGAGAAGGGGAAGAGATTATTATGTCACGATTTCTTGGAGGACTTAACCGAAAAATTCAAGATAAAGTGGAGCTTCATAACTTTGAAGATGTGCAAGAAATGGTGCATAAGGCTGTATTGGTTGAATCTCAAGTTAAGAGACGGTTTGTCAAACCGACTCCTAGTGTGACAAAGCCTAAAGAGTTCAACAAACCAACCTATCCCAAAGACTTCAAACCGTCTTCTGCAGTGATTAAAGAGGAAGTGAAAACTGAATTTAAACCAAGAAGTGGTAATTCCCTCAGTAACACAAGATGTTTCAAGTGTCAAGGCATGAGGCATTACTCTCGTGATTGTCCCAACAAGAAGGTGTTCTTGTTACAGGAAGGAGGAGAGATAGTTCCTCAAGAAGAGTCAGACGTCGCATCTGAGCTAGAGGAAGAAGAAGAAGTTGCGGCAATAGGAGAAATTCTGGTTGCGAGGAGGACTTTGAGTGTTTAGAACCAGCCTGAAGATACTTTTCGGCTAGAGAATTTTTTCCACACTCAATGCTTCATCAAAGATAAAGTCTACAGCTTGATCATAGATGGTGGGAGCTGTACTAATACCGCAAGTGAAGAGATGGTTAAGAAGCTTCAACTCAACACCATTCCCCATCCTAGACCATACAAGCTGCAATGGTTAAATGAAAGTGGAGTGTTAATTGTAACTCAACAGGTATTAGTATCTTTATCTATTGGTAAATATGCAGATGAGGTGCTATGCGACGTGATTCCCATGGGATCAAGTCATGTCCTATTGGAAAGGCCTTGGCAATCAGACCGCAAAGTCATTCATGACGGCTACACCAACAAACACTCATTTGAGTTCAAAGGGCGCAAGATCACTCTTCTCCCACTCACACTTAGTGAGATCTACCAAGATCAAGTCCAGATGAAGCTCAAAGAAAAGGCGAAAGTCTCCAACAGCCTTTACATAAACCACAGTGAATTTTCAAAACTCTTTGATCCAGAAATGACTACGTTTATGTGTGTGTACAAGGAATCCCTTCTTAGTACTCATGTTTCACAAGAGCTTCCTAGTGGTATGTCTGAGATTTTGCAGGAATATAGGGACATCTTTCCCGAGGAGATTCCACATGGATTACCACCAATCTGAAGCATCGAACATCAGATCGATTTTGTACCACCGAACCGACCAGCTTATCGTACAAACCCGGTAGAGACAAAGGAACTGCATAAACAGGTAGAAGAGCAGCTCAATAAAGGACATATCAGAGAGAGTTTAAGTCCATGTGCGGTTCCGGTACTACTAGTTCCAAAGAAATATGGGTCCTGGAGGATGTGTGTTGACTGCCGCGCGATCAACAACGTCATGGTGAAGTACCATCATCCTATTCCAAGGCTAGATGACATGCTGGATGAGCTATGCGGATCGACTATCTTTTCAAAGATAGACCTGAAGAGTGGATATCATCATATCAGGATGAAGGGAGGAGATGAGTGGAAGACCGCATTCAAGACCAAGCAAGGCCTATATGAGTGGCTGGTCATGCCATTTGGTCTCATCAATGCACCGAGTACCTTCATAAGGCTGATGAATCACGCATTAAGGCCCTTCATTGGTGTCTTTGTAGTCGTCTACTTTGATGATATACTCATCTACAGTAAAGGTTTGGAAGAACATCTAGATCACATCATATCAGTTCTCGATGATCTTCGCTCTCAATCTCTATTTGCTAATTTATCTAAGTGTTCCTTTTGTACTAAATAGATTGTCTTTTTAGGATTTGTTGTGAGTGCAAATGGAGTAAAGGTTGATGAGAAAAAGATAAAAACAATCAAGGAGTGGCCAAGTCCTAGAAACGTATGAGAAGTCCGAAGCTTCCATGGACTTCCAGGCTTTTACATGCGGTTTGTAAGGGACTTCAGCACCATCGTTGCTCCCTTAACCGAGATTATAAAGAAAAATGTTGGATTTCAGTGGGGAGACGCACAAGAGCAAGATTTTACAGCCCTTAAAGAGAAGCTTATCAATTCTCCCTTACTTGTCTTACCTGATTTTCTGAAGACCTTCGAGATTGAATGTGATACTTCTGGTGCAGGTATTGGAGTTGTTCTTATGCAGGATAAGAAGCCAGTAGCATATTTCAGTGAGAAACTAGGAGGATTTACACTGAACTACCCGACGTATGACAAGGAGCTATATGCCTTAGTGAGAGCGCTTCAAACGTGGCAGCACTATCTGTGGCCTAAGGGATTCGTGATCCATACTAATCATGAATCTCTGAAGCATCTCAAAGGACATAAAAAGCTTAACAAACGACATGGGAGGTGGATGGAGTTCATTGAGACATTTCCCTACGTTGTTAAGTACAAGAAAGGTAAGGATAATGTCGTAGCTGACGCATTATCCAGAAGGTACACTCTTATATCTACTCTGACATCTAAACTCCTCGGTTTTGATCACATAAAGTAACTTTATAAAACTGATACGGACTTTGCTGAGACGTATGCTAGATGTTCTAAGTTTTCTTTTGAGAAATTTTATAGGCAGGACGGATATCTGTTCTTCTGTAATCGAATGTGCATACCTAGCGGGTCCACCAGGGAGTTATTAGTCAAAGAAGTGCATGCAGGCGGACTTGCTGGTCACTTTGGTGTCACCAAAATGCTACTTGACTTCTAAGGACACTTTTATTGGCCTGGCATGAGGAAAGAAGTAGAAAAGGTTTGTTCGAGGTGTGTTGTTTGTAAGCAAGCAAAGAGTAAGGTCCAACCCCACGGTTTGTACACTCCTCTTCCAGTACCATCTCACCCTTGGACAAACATATCTATGGACTTTTTTTATTGGCTTACCTCGAACCAAGAATGGTCGAGACTCTATTTTTGTTGTTGTAGACAGGTTTAGCAAGATGGCTCACTTCATAGCCAGTCACAAAATTGATGATGCTGTTAAGGTAGCTGACTTGTTCTTCAAAGAAGTAGTGAGGCTTCATGGAATGCCACAAGTGATAGTCTCAAACCGCGACACCAAATTTATGAGCCACTTCTGGCGAACCTTATGGGCGAAATTAGGCACCAAGTTGTCTTTCTCGACAACTTGTCATCCACAGACCGATGGGAAAACAGAAGTAGTGAACAGATCCCTATCAACCCTGCTCCGAACGATGGTGAAGAGCAACTTAAAATCTTGGGAAGCGTGTTTACCGCATATTGAGTTTGCCTACAATTACGCTAAGCACTCTTATACTCTTTTTTCTCCTTTTGAAATCGTGTATGGATTTAATCCATCTTCTCCCCTAGACTTGATCGCCT
Source organism: Iberis pinnata (assembly GCA_900406425.1). NCBI lineage: Eukaryota > Viridiplantae > Streptophyta > Magnoliopsida > Brassicales > Brassicaceae > Iberis > Iberis pinnata. Next base: position 6,235 of record OVBE01003581.1, read on the forward strand.
TGCCTTTAAAGGAAAAGGGTAAGTTTTGATGGCAAGACCAAGGCGGAACAAGTACAAAAGATTCACGAGAAAGCTAGAGAGAACATCAAAAAGAAGACGAGACAATACGAGAATCATGCCAACAAGGGCAGAAAGGAGCTGATTTTTGAAGAAGGAGATTTAGTATGGATCCATCTAAGGAAGGATCGGTTCCCAGCAGAAAGGAAGAACAAACTCATGCCGCGAGTAGATGGACCGTTCGAAGTCGTCAAGAGGATCAACAACAACGCCTACGAGATTGACTTAAAAGGGAAGTATAACACTTCAAATTCCTTTAATGTTTCTGACTTGTCACGTTATATTGCAGATACAAATTTGAGGTCAAATACTTTTCAAGAGGGAGAGGATGATGTGATCGTGACAAGTCTTGAGGAAGCAGACTCGAAAGTTGAGCTTGAACCTGAGTTAGAGCCTGAGCCAGAAGGAAGAATAACTCGGTCGAGAGCCAAGGAGCTAGCCCAGAATATTCATACGATGCTCCACGAAGATTCAGAAGCTCCTACAGATGTGTTCAACGTCTACATTTTCAGCCTAATCAGCGAACCAGGTAGCTATGAATAAGTAGCTAAATGATGTGATTTGTACTCTTTTCCTCAAAGGTTTTAATCGAGGTTTTTAACGAGGCAATCACATCACTACATCAAAGCTATTCATGAATAGTTACTTGGCCGAGTGTCTTAAACACTAATGCAAAAATAAAAGCTGTGTTGTTTTTGCTTGTAACTTTAGACTTCTTGATGTTTTTCTTAGAACTACCTGTTGTTTTTGGGTATTGGCGAAAACCCTAGGGCTCTTTGCCTTTGTCGCCTATTTACATTGAAACTCTTGTCTCTTTTCAATTTAGTGAATGAATTTTAGAGAAAAAGTTTTTGTGCAATCTGTTTATTCACTCATAGATTTGAGAAATCTGAGTTTTCTTCCAAGAATATTCTTACAAGAAACTCTACGTTCGATTTGGCCCTAAAAATCATTTATAGGCCTTGAGACTCATTCTCAGAGCAATCCATTGTGTCTTCGTCGTTCTTCGTCCTTCGTTCATCAACTGTCGTTCTTCGTTCCTCGATCATCATCATCGTTCTGTACAGAACTGTATCCACAAAACTGTATCCACAGAACTGTATCCACAAAACTGTGTCCACGGAGCTGTATCCACAAAAGTGTATCCACCGATCCGTACCTACCCGTCTGTATCCACCTATCCATATCCACCAGTCTGTATCCACCAGTTTGTATCCACCGATCTCCATCCATCGAACTTCATCCACCGTTTTTCATCCATCGTGCATCATCCATCGCTGCACCATCCATTGTTTCGAGCCTTTCTCAGAGTTTGCGATCTAGGATCCTATCAACAAGACAATTTAATCTACCCCACTTGGCCACAATACAGATAACATTTCTTCTAACAGTTAATTCTTTCAATTTGTTTAACAGATTATTCACAAGGTCGCATGATCATTTGAGTTGTCCAAATCGATCATTGGATTAGCCAACAAAACATTGGAACATTTGGCCAACGCCTTAGCAGTCCATCCATGAAACTCAGTTTTCTCGACAAAAAGTCTTTCAGTATATGCATTCGGCCTAATAGCTATTTTTACAAAATTTTGGCTTATCACCTTAGACTTTCACACAACATAGTCAAGACTACGGTAAAACGCACTCACCTTAGAATTTTTGTAGGATGACTCGAAATTGTGCGGTACAATGGACTTATTCGGTTTAACATACTGCTTCACGGACTAAATTTTGCGAACAAACGGACGATCATACAACTAGTTGGAACAAAGTTTGTGTGTTCTAATGTGCTAGAGCATATTGTAGTTTTAAAAGTTTGTGACAAATTAGAAGATCAATTGGTCACAAACTACAGGTGTGTCATAGGTTATGTGTAAATTCAATTAAAATTGTTGTAAACATCTTAAAATTGCTAATAAAGATAAACTTGATGTACCGAAGTTTGAAAAAATCTCGCATTTGATCATTTTTTTATTTTCAAGTAACGAGTTTTAAAACTCAATTTTCGAAACATAAAAAAATGACATCATTCTCCTAGGAGCTAAATTGAAATGGAAATATTGATTAAAACTTTTGAAATCTTCACTCTTTACATGAGCCGAAAAAGTTTTCTGCTATCTATTTTTGTTTATTAATTGCTCCAGAAACTGTAAACAATTATATACTAGTATTTTTTGTGCGGTTACATTTTACATGCTTTTTATACATATATTTAAATATGTAAACTAAGAAAGTCATTTTATAATTCGCACATTCCAATGTGAATATGTAGCATCCAAACGACTCCATATTTAAACTCAAATGAATCAACTATATACGAAGGGATTTTCACAATTACCACTAAACGTAGATATTCCAAAATATCATTAAACTAGACGATATCTGTGTTATTTGTTTATAATTATTATTTTAAGAATATTTGTACATAAGATCTGTTTAATAACAAAATATTTATATAAAATTATTATTTTAAGAATGTTTGTTTATAATTTAAAGTTAGATCGATGATATAATTTAAATTTAATTTATAATAATATAATAAATTAGATTTTAAGTATAATTTAAATTAGATTATTTTTATCATGTTAAAATTATTTAAGTTAAATTCGTCAAATTTGTTAATAAAAATTATTTTAACTATTTCATAAATTTAACATAAAAAATAAAATTATAAAATTATGATATTTTAAATTTTTATGAAGTATTTATTAAATTTAAGTTTCATTTTAAAATATTTAAGTTGTTTCTTATGTTTGTTTCAGTTATGTAGTTTGACTAAAAATGGAAACAAACCAAATACAAAATTTAAATTAGATGTCTATAAATAAGAAAATGATTTATTATAATTTATTATTATTTTAATTATTCATAATATGATTTTAGTATATAACTTATTTTTCGTATGATGTGAAATTTTGTATGCACAATTATATTTTTTTATCTAAATAGATTAATATATATATATATATATATAACTATTAAATTATAATATAGATAGAAAAATATTTATTGTTAGTTATAAATTATATATTTATTTATTTTTGTTTTTACGCAAACTAAAATAATAAAATGACATAACAAAAATAAAAATAAAAATAATATAATTGGATATTTAACTTACCGTATTCGAGATAATTTTCATAAAAGTTATGAATTAAAAAAGAAACAAAAATTCAATAAATACATCAAAATTTAAAACTTAAAACATAAATTTAAAAGTTCAAAAAATTGTGGAACTGCCACGTAGAACTTCAAAAAAAAAAAGTGGTGTTACCACATAAACTTCAAATGTTTCTCTTTTAATATATTTAAGATTATTTTTATTACAAAATACCAAAAATTTGAAATTGTTTTAAAACTTCAAATTTAAATCCTAAACTCCAAAAGTTAAACTCTACCCCATTCAAAACTAAACATTAAATCTAATTAATGAACCAAAACCAAAATATAAATTCTTAAACCATAAAATTCAACTTCATATTTATGATATTTTTAGAAGAAAATATTTTATGGTACTTATGAAATAATTAGAACCGTGTGGTATTTTTGAAACATAAAGTTATTTTAAAGATATTTCATGAAATTTCTATATAATTTATTAATACATCTTATGTAATTTTAATAAAAACACTTGAATATTTTGAAATTTATTTATTTTTATAATATATAAAAATAAGTTAAAAGAAAAAAATACTAATATAATTTTCTCTCTGTTTTCAGTTTTCATAATTAGTTTTCTATGTAATCTTTGTTAAGGGTACTCCTCAGATATCGTATACCCTTAACTTGAAAAAATTAAGTAAGGACGTGCAGTTGTGTATATACATTGATATATATGTATATCGTGATCCGAACTTTAGATATATAAGGAAGGACTCTATGAAAAAACTCCAAATATCTGAAACCTTTGGATCCGCATCATGATAACTTTTACGCGGATCCATATCCGAATAGCTTTTGCATGGATCCAAATTTAAACTTTGTAACACAACCCAGAATCCAAGATATTCAAACCATCCACTCCTACTCAATGTCAGCATTCACGTACCCACATTCTATTTTGTAGAAAAAAGGAGAGAAACCTCTCCAAAACGAAACTAAAATAACAACTTCAAGTGAATATGTCTTTGGCTCACAATAAAATAATTGAATCAACTACTGATGGATTATCCTCTAAACAATGAAACCCTAAATGTAACGAAAACGCTTAGTTCGCCAATCCATCCGCTAGACGATTGGCTTCCCTATACACATGCGAGGTACGTACAATCTAATTCTTTGATAAACAACCATAAAATGTACTATGAAAAAAATGGATGAAAGTCTTCAGTAACATTTTGAAGAAATCCCACAACCACCTCCAAGTCAATCTCTAACTCCAACATTGTCACCTCATACTTCCATGCAACATACAATCCATAATACACTCTCCAAATCTCCGCCATAGATGTGGAACATATCCCAATATTCAATGCAAATCCCACACACCATTGGCTCGTCGCATCTCGGTCCTGATTTTATTCCCCTTGGATCATTATCTTTGAATGAATCTTTTTGCACAAAACATCAACTATATGTGAAGAACACTTTATGGAACTTGATGGTAGTGGAATATGGACGAAATAGAGATGAAAATGATGATCAAGAAAAAACAAGAGATGATGATCTTGTTTGAGGATAGAATGGATCTCAAAGGACTGCATTTGTAAGAGAATCCAGAATTCTGGTGGTTTGGCTTTCACCACTTCGAATTGTTTTGAGTCAATATTATAAGGGTTTTAGAATGAAAATTGACTTATTTTTATTGATAGGTTTGTGCTCGATATATAGAAGAAGAGAAAGGTACATGCACATTCTGTTGGAAATAACAGAACAGTTTTAAAGGTTGGAAATTAATGAAAGCATGCAAAAAGATGGTTTTTTGAATTTAGATTTTGAAATCTAATATCTTTTAAGTAGAAAAGATATTTTTCCTCCTTTGATCAAGTAATAACTAAGTAACTTAGGCGAAAATGAATTATCAAGCCTCGTTAAAAACCTTTGCATAGAAAACTCATTGGGGGCAAAACCATACAAAGGAAAAGAGTGCAAGATAACCACTTAGTTACTTAGTGTATTACCTTGATCTTCTTCTTCATTTGCATAGGTGTAGATGTTGTAGATGTCCCTTGGTGTTGGGTCTCCTAGCTGCGTAAACTCTTGACTTTTTTAGCTAACTCCTTAGCGTTAGCTCTAATGATCACTCCATCTGTTACTTTGAAAGCTTCTCCTAAATCTTGCATCTCCTCTATCTCTTCATCCGTTGAGTCTTCTTGTGAGTAGCTGGTTGATATCACATCATCACTACTCCTCCAGCCACTGAAAGGCCCATATTACAGAGGCGATGTCAGTATTAAGTTCAAGCCAATCATTGTTCGGAAAAGACCAACCAATCTACCTTGTCTCTACATTATTAACCGCATTTCTTTGGACCCCTATCCCATGTGCGTTCCACACCTCCTTCGCAACATCTACCACAAACTGAGTCATATCCTTACAACGAGCCAGCTTACCGAACACCCGACCGCAACGTCATTTCCAGCTTCACCATATGACCATAACAATCAGAGTATACCAAGGTATCCATTCGTCAATGTCGTGTCCCCAAAATTTTAGTAATGCCAATTCAACTAAGGCTCCTGATTATTTTTTTTGTATTTTTCCTCAAGGTACCAACCTTCTCCATATCCCTTCGATAGACAGACATTCTCATAATACGTGGAGATCGTCTCATCACCACCATTTCATATACCACAAATCCATGAGCCACACAATATCCTTCAATAATATTCCACATTAACCATGAGATTTTGATCTGACACTAGCCAGAGAAATGCTTTAGTTCGTTTAATAGCTACCACACTCCATATACGGTTGAATAATCGACTCATATCTTGTCTTGGATTAAAGCTTCTGGTAAAAATTGCATATGCGGAGAAAACTGTAAATTCCCCATTATAATTATCACTCCATGATAGTCGATCAACAGCGCCGATCACACTATCCACCACATAAGTTGATAAGGAAAATCATGTCATCAAGTGAACAAAAGGTGCAATATGATCTTCCTTCCAACAAGCTACGCCATAAAACCTACCACCACCCTTTTGATATTACCCAAATATCCTCATGCAGATCTTTTCCTTTACACTTATGACGTAGTACCTGTCCCCATAAGCTATCACAACCTTTATCAACCTCCAACCAACCTTCGACAACAACGTTATATTCATATCCCTTGGTTATCTAATTCCAATTCAGTCTTTACTTTTAAGTTTATATACCTGCATCCAAGCCACCAGTGTTATTTTTTCTTTCCGGTAAGCTGCCCCATATAAATCTTCGTTACTTTATCCAACATCCCCACTGTTGATATTGGCAAAGCAATCATGCTCATCGTATGCGTTGGTATCGATCATAGTGTTGCTTTCGCTAGAGTAATCCGACTTACAAAACTCAGAATTCATCCCTTCCATCCAAATAACCTCGATGACACCCGTTCAATTACCTGACCAAACGTCTCTTCACTGACTTGTTTGTGCAAAACCGGTAGACCCAAATACTTCCCCAAATCTCGTGTCACTTGAATACCATTTGCATCACTTATTAATAGTTCCATCTCACGACACACATTATTCGATAAGATTATATTCGGTTTCTCAAAGCCCTAATGCAACAAAAAATGTCTCAAGTACACCTCGAATCACTCTAATCATCAACAAAACAAACGTGAGATAATTCAGGTCCACCCGTAGATAAGCGAATCGATTTCCACTCCTTTTTGTTAATAGCCACCTTAATCATATGACACAGTCTCTCAAGACATAAGACAAATAGATACGGTGACTGTGGATCATCTTGACGGAGTCCTAGAGATGGCTTAAACGTTTGTTTTTTTCTCTCCATTCCTTAACACAATCATTAATGGTCCCGTCACACACTTCATTGTCTAGTTGATCCATTTCTCAAACACCTTGCAGCCTTAGGGTACCTTACAAAAAAAGCGCACCTTATACAGTCATATGCTTTTTCAAGGTTAAATTTAAGAAGCATACACCTCTTTCGCCCATTTTAACAGTGCATTGAATATACTGCTTCTTGCATCACCACCACATTATATGTACTCAATCTACCAAGTATGAAACTTGACTGTGTCGAGTCACTAGCTTCAGCATAACTCCCTGCAGTCGAGTCATCAAAACCTTTGTAATAATATCAAATAAGACATTACATAAACTTTTTGGTCGAAACTACATAATCGTTTCCGGCTTCTTAACTTTCATAACAAGTACCACCAAAGCGTCATTTAACCCCGAAGACATGATACCTGTCTCGAAAAAATCCAACACAAAAACATGAAGCTGACGAGCCAATAAGGACCCAATAAGCCTGATAGAAAACCAACTGTAAGCTGTCCAGACATGGTGATTTAAAACTACACATCTGTTCTAAACATATTTCATACCAAAAGGCTAATCGATCCAGTAAAAACTATTAAAACCCTCCCACGGTAACTGCTTCATTTATTGTTCCACATCATCCATCGAATAAAGCCAGCGATAATACCGTACTGCTAGGTCCTCCAACTCCGATCTATTCTCCTCATTTCGCAGTGTCTCGATCATATTCTTCCTTCTGCATATAATGTTAGATGTGTAAAAGTATCTCCAGTTTCTATCACCTAAGACAATTTATTTTTCACGTGATTTTTAAAACAAATTACTTCTTCTTTCTTGTTCCAATACCTCATTCATACATTAATACATACATTTATAACAATTATCTTATCGATATTTGTTATAAATGTCTGTATCAATATATACTCAACTTGCTAGCTAAGTTCACTGTGTCTATGAAAATCAATTACAAGGCCAATCACGGTAGAAGAATGGAAACTCTCTTCTGAAGTTAAAGTTTTCATAATATTTGATCCGCCTATAAATTTTCAAAATCTAATATTAGTTCATAGTATTATAAAAACAAAAATATTTTAACTATTATCTTGATGAATGAAAAGTAAACTTACATGATGAAACCATAATTGGAAAAGTTACAAAAATGAAAAACTTTTAATATTCGGTTCGGTTCTGGGTCGGTTTGGTTCCATGTTAAAGGAACAAGAAAATACCCAAAAATTTTGGTTCTAAGTCGGTTTCGGGTATTTCAGACCCGAGATACCAAAAAATATCCAAAATTTTTGGTTCTATGTCAGTTTATTTTCTTACTTATATGCATTTCATGTTTGGTTCAACATTAATTATTTGTGATATATAAAATATAATGTTTAAACAAATTAAATGTGTATAAATTGAAATGTAAAAGAAAAAAGATAAAAAAAAAAATTTAAGCATCACAAGTATCTTAACCATTGGAAGCAATAAAATTTAAAATCTTACCAAAAGTTTCTTATCCATTAAATTTAATAAAAAAATTGCTTAAGCACTCTCCAAAGATGTTTAACCAATGGAGATGCTCTTATAGCTTACTTGTATGAAACGGAAATTATACATATAATATTTTTTTAACCTCTTCTTGTGTTTTTTTTTTTTTTTTTTTTAATTTTTTAAACCTATACTCTTCATATATAATTTGTATCCACAATTTTGTTAAACAGGGTGATATTTTAATAACGTTTATTTCCAATCAATAAAAGTTCAAAAGCTAATATGTTTTGTTAAATTAAGGAAATCATTCATTCTTGATTAGAATATTTGATGCTCTTCATTATATATAATAACTTAAAATAATATATCACATAGATACAAGTTAATCTTATATGTTAAACGTTTGAAGAAAATAATTATTGACTAAACAGTTTCCAAACTCCATTTATCAAACATGTAAGATAAATAAATCAACATTCTCCGATCAACTAAATTAAAATGGAAAGATTGACTAAAAGTGTCTTTAACAGATAAAATTGACTAAAAGTATTGAAATCTTCACTCTTCAGATAAGTTCGAACTATTTTGCTATCTAATATATAGTTTTTTCCCCTAATTTCTTGACACAAAAAGTATATTTTTTGTTTGAGATTTTAAGTTTATATAGTGCTTAAATATATTATTGTGCTTAAATATAAAGACATATAAGCAGAATTAATGGCAGATTTACAGCACTGTGCGACACATGCCCCATATTAATATTAAAATGTTGATTCACGAGTTGTATTTATAATCTCCTAAAACATATGGTTAATATATCATTCCTTCAATGAAGGATCAGTTTAGGGGTTCGATACTTCCATCCCATTTGAATTTTTTACTCCCTCGTTTTTTAAAGATTGTCATTTTAGATTTTTCACATAAGTTAATAAATTTATGTTTTTTTATTAAAATGATATTAAGTATTCTAAATCAATAATAGAAAAAGTATTGTAATTATTCTATTGGTCAAAAAATTAAAATCATTAAATTTCTGCATTGAAAACCTAAAACGGCATTTTTTTAAAAAAAAATTAATAGCTAAAAAGACAATTTTTAAAAAACAGAAGAAGTATTTATTTTGTTTAGTTTTTTTTTTGGCTGCATCCTCCCCTGCAGAATCTATGTGAGAAACAAAGATTAACAAATCTTCAACCTTGGTTAACATATCAAACACATGTTTTGAAACATTATTATGTCTAAAGCTAACCAATAGTAAACCCTACTATATTACAGAAGATTATAACTATTTTTTTATTTGTATTTATTTTTAAAAATATAACTTTTTTTGTTTGGTGTTAATTTATATTTTTGTACATTTTTCTCTCTTATATATATATATAGTAGAATATATCATATTTGCTAAAGTTTAATAGTAATATAATATTTTATTTACAGAAAAATACCAAAACACTGAGTATAATTAATATATATATATATATATATATATATTGTATTTGACAATATTTGAAGTTTATTTGTGGTGTGTTTGTTAATATATACATAAGTCTTTGTCTTATGTAGTTTTATATATTACGTACAAAAATATAAAATTTCGTGTATATAGTATAATATATCACATTTTTAAAGCTTAATGGTAATATACATTTTTTCAATAAACTTATACCAAACCTGAATATATTTCCAAAAGAGTACTGTATTTGATAATGTTTGAAATTATTTGCAGAGTCGGTCCTGGGGCAAGACAAGTGAGACATGGATCTCAGGTCCCCAAAATTTTTTATTTTACTTTACATTGATTTTTAAATTTTACAGGTCCCCAAATTTTTTATAAAAAAATAATAGTGGTCCAAATGAAAAATACATGAAATATTAGACCAATTTTTTTATTTTATCTCAAACCCCCATAATTTCAAGACAGGTCCTGATTATTTGATACATGTATATTATCAGCATGGTATAAGAGTACTACGTCAACGTGTAATTTTCTAAAACAAAAATCTATCAACATAATGCTAGTTAGGTAAGTAAATTTAGGTATGCCCAAAATTAAAGACAAATTTCTCGTCGAGGCAAAAAATAAATTACGTATATATATTTATAAATTGCTTAAATATGAAATGATATCAATAAATTTGGAATATAAATTGAAATTTCATTTCTTTTATATAATGTTGTTTATAAGAGTTTCTACCTCTTACGTGATTATATCTCCACAATTACACACCCAATATCGACATTCACCTAACCACCTTCTTTGACGATTACAATGATACGCACATTCATGACAAAACCCAAGCAGATTATCAGCAACACTGTTCACGAGAATCCTGTCTGGTTGAAGTTCATTGTGTCTATAAAAATCAATCACAGGGCTAATCGTTGGATTAGAAGACTGGGATCCCTCTTTAGAAAATGAGGTTTTTATAACATTTGATGCACCTATATATAAATTTTCAAAATCCAAGTCATAATAATATTTTACATATCATCTTTATCAAAGAAAGAAAACTTACATGATGAAACCAGAATTAGAAGAATTAAAAATGAAAAACATTTCTTCATTTTATTAATAATTGTTCAGTTTTATGATAGAAAGATTATGAATATAATATTTTTCTTTAACTTTTTGTGTTTGGGTTTTAAATTATTAGAACTAAGCTCTTCATATTTATATGTATCTAGTGTTTTGTCAAAAAGACGTAAAATTTTAATAACGTTTATTTGTTATCAATGAAAGTTTAGAAACTGATATATTTTAAATGTTTTTTATTCTTTTAAAGAGTTCAATAAAATATAATTACTCGATTTTAATCGACTTTTCATTATTATTATTATTTTTGATTAAATGTTAAATTTATGTATCAAATCTAGTGTTTATATGTATAAAAAATAGTTTGATCAACCCGAAAAAAAAAAAAAAACAGAGAAAAAAAATCAGTGGTTCTTAAGAGGAGTGTTCAAGGGAGACTCGTTAAAACCTGTGCCACGGTTTGATAGGGCTGGCCATGGCATTTTGCGTTGCGCTCTCACCAGAGGTGGTACATACCTGGAAGCAAAGTCGGAGAAGAATGGAATCGAGCCTTGAGAACGTCCGGCGAAGAAGGGAGGTGAGGGTTGTGGCCCAGTCTGGAGAGATGTAATGACAGAGAATTAGTGGTGTGAGCATCGACTAGATAATATAGGAGTAGAGACATGCAAAGAAAAGATGATCTCGAGTCTCATATGGTTCGCCGCAGAGGACACAAGACTGGATGAGACCCCAAGAGATAAAAGCAAACCGCTGGACAAATTGAGGAAACCAAATAAATGAAGCCCAAATCTGTTTTGGATGAGATTGACTTAGCTGTTTCTAGGTTGCAGAAAAGTGAGTTTTGTACTCATCAGGACCATGCCGCCATAGTGGAGTGTCAGGTCTTGTAAGCGAAGATGGCAATGGAAAATTGGTAATATGGTCAATAAATGGTCTCAGCACAACCACACGGGATCGTCGAAGAAGCCATCTCGAGCTATTCGCTGCATCTGCCACTGTGGCGTATCTAGGAATACCGATCTCCCAAATACCTACATCACCCAAAGTAGAAAACAAAGGCCCTAGAGAGGACTATCTATCAAACCATAAAGAGATGTTATGACCATTACTAATATTATGCCTGAGAAATTGTGCTGCCAGGGGAAGAATCTTTAAGAGCTTGCGCCATATACACAACTCACCTGAGGTGTCCGAGGCGTCCTAGAAGGTGGAATGACGAAGCAAGTAGTATCAGGTTTATGAAACTCAAAGTGAGGAGCTAGTGTGAAGACGCCATATTAGTAATAGCGAGAAGACTGTCAATGTATCCTCAAACCGTCGAATTCCCAGCCCCCCTTCAGAGCGAGGGCGACAGACGTCATCCCGTCACACTTTTGAGGAAGAATGATTAATCGGTAGGCGAGCCCGACCAACGGAAGTTACTACATGTGCGACTGATGTCTTGTAGGCATTTCTTGGGGAGCCGGAAAGTTGACTACCAAAAATTGACCGTGCTAACAATGACGACTTGATGAGCTGAAGGTGACCTACATAGGAGAGAAACTTGGACGACCATGAGGAAAAAAGAGTATGAATTCTATCTACAAGGGATGAGTAATTTTTCGGGCTGAGCCCCTTCATTTTCATTGGGAGGCCCATGAACTTGATAGGAAGTGAATCGCGGCGTAATTTTTAGTGGGTGACCGTGTCTATCAAATTGGAACTTGGGGAACCAACTAAGAAGATTGATGACTTGATTAGGTTCACCGTAAGACCATATGCTTGACCAAAGATATCCATAACTTGGATGACGCCATGAATAGAACGAGGCTGACCATCAGAGAAGATGAGATGGTCTTCCGCAAAGAAAAGGTGAGTGAGTCATAAGTCACAACACTGAGGATGATATTCAAATGTGTCTATCAAATTGGAGCTTGGTGAGCCCGCTAAGAAGACTGATGACTTGCTTAGGTTCACCTTAAGACCATATGCTTGACCAAAGATATCCATAACTTGGATGATGCCATGAATTGAACGGGGCTGACCATCAGAAGATGAGATGGTCGTCCGCAAAGAAACGATGAGTGAGCCATGAGTCATAACACTGAGGATGATATTCGAATGTACCTGAAGCTACAAATGCATTGAAAAGTTTGGACAAAACATTAGTAGCTATAACATACAAATAAGGTGAGAGAGCACAACCTTGCGAATACCACGGGAACTAGGGAAGTATCCCGTGGATTCACCATTGACTCTGATGGAGAAGGTGGCGGTGGAAAGACAGAGGTGGATCTAGTGAATGAAGTGTGGTGGAAAATCCATGACTTGAAAGATCGATACGATGAACTCCCAATTGATGGTGTCAAAGGCTTTTGAGATATCAAGCTTGAGGGTGCAGCGAGAAGAAACATGGGCCTTATGATAATCCTTGACAATCTCTGTTGCGAGAAGTACATTATCCAAAAGAAAGCACCCTTTAATGAACGTTCATTGATTATGCTAAATGAAATCTGGGAGGGAGGTTTTCAGAAGATTGGCTAAGATCTTAGAAATCACCTTGTATATGACATTGTAGCAGGAGATAAGACGATAATCTTTCAAGGTTTGATGTAAGATATGAGCTGCACCCACAAGCCCACTCAGGAAAACCCACTTAGAGAAGTCAAGGCCGCGACAAGACCGGCGACAGCGCCGAAGTAACAGTGAACCTATCCCATAATCCCGAGAAACAGTGACCTATGGACAACTCGCCGGTCTAGAAGATATGATCATATGTGCCCCGCGTAGCTAAATGACTACAAAGGAGCACGATAAAAATAAGACAAAGATCCACATAGAAAGGGTCGGCAAATTCTAGAGAGATGTTAGAGAGAACCTATATATGTAAACTTTCTATTCATAGTGAGCTCGTCGGATATGTCGGCGACCTCACCCTCTTTGTTAACACTTTCAAATACGAACCCATATCAAGGGAAACATCCCCCTAGATCCAACAATTGACAACTCCATTGGGGAACATTTGAAAAAAAAACAATTATATTCTAGTCGACAACGCGCTCAAGACATGACGAACCCAACTTAGAGAGAAGAATTTGTGCTCGTTGAAGACGTGACTCATCTTGAAGAAGGACAAGGCGCCAGGGTCGATGACCAACAGACACCGGCGGGACCAGCTAACAGCCATCCCTGCTCGAGTCAAATCATCACAATGTCCTTCCTAACCAAAGCAGTCCCACCGACCAAAGCGAAGAGATAAGGGTGTTGAAAGCGCAACTCAGGGAAATGAGTTCCCTCGTGATCAGAGCCACCAGCTCGGCTCCAGAGATCGAACGGGTCGTCGAAGAAACTCAAAGAACCCCGTTTACAAGGAGTATAACGGAGACCCACATCAAGCACATAGCTAAAATCAAGTTCCCAACCTTCAGAGGGAACACCGATCCCACCCATGATATGACCTCCTTTACTATTGCAATGGGACGAGCCAAATTCACCGACGAAAAGAGAGACATTGGTCTCTATTAGTTGCTCGTAGAAAATATTGGGGGAGTATCGCTCTCGTGGCTCTCTCCTCTGGAGGCTTAGTCAATCGACAACTTCCAACAATTATCGAAAACATTCGTCAAAATTTACCTCATGTTCATGGAGAAGAAAGCATCCACCGCCGACCTATGGTCGCTAAGTCAAGGGCATCGAAAGCCCCTCAGGCTGTTCATAGAGTGGTACAAGGAAATGGTCTTGAAGGTATCTATTTTCGATGAAGCCGCTATCGTTGCGCTCATAAACGCACTATAGTATGAATCTAGGTTCCGAGAGGAGTTGATCTTAAACCAACCCCAAAATCTCAAAGAAGCCCTTCACAGAGCCAATAGATGCATCGAGATGGAAGAATAAAAAGCCACTATGGTGCGTAAGCATACCAAAAGCCACGGGGGAAAATAAAAAGAGGAGAAGTTCGAGCCAAGTCAATTCTATGAAGGCCAGCCCAAGCACGATAAATGGAAGAGACATGCAAAGTACCTTGTCGAGGAACAAAAACAACAAACGACCCAGGGACGAGACAACGACCGCAACGACTTCTGTGAGTTTGACAACCGCCAAGGTCACAACAAAACCGACTATCGTCACCTAAAAGATATTCTGCTCAAAAAGTATCAAAAGGGACGAGGACGAGACGCAATAGAAGATCTGACCAATACCCACCAAGGAACCAAAGGGAACGATCACATAATTATCGACCAAAACAAAACCGTGAGATGCAAGGAAAGGGACAAGAGAGACAGGTCATCGAGGCGGATATGACCCCTCCGTAGAGACATGCTAACGACAGACAAGGAGACGACATCCCTAATCCTCGTCGAAGAATAAACGTCATCATGGGAGGAGTCCAGCAATATGGAAACTCCATACGATCGGCGACACAGCCAGAACACCTGGTCCTCAATACGCGAGGGGGATCAACCAGCAGGTCGCTAATTCACGAACCGATCAGGTTCACCAGTAATAGTTTGATAGGATTCGAAGACATCCAGAAGGATTTCATCATCGTCGAGCTCATCATTAAAGACTGCAAAGTGACAAAGATCCTCATCGACACAGGCAGTTCGGTGGACATAATATTCAGAAGCACCCTTTGCAAAATGGAAATCAATAAATAAGAGATAAAAAGGACCACACAATCCCTTACCGGCTTCGGAGGCGACACTGTCCAGATGATAAGAACCATCAAACTCCCAGTCCGGATTGGCAGAAACGTGGTAGCCACTAAGTTCCAGGTCATCAACGAACATCCAATCTTCAACGCCATCCTGGGCACCCTTTGGCTATCAGAGACAAAGTTGGTAGTCTCTATGTTTCACAGTAAGTTAAAATCTCGACGGTGAGGGGAACCGTCACCCTCAGAAGCAACCAGAGAGCAACGAGGACCTGTTTCATTGCAGAGCACACGGCACGTAAGAGCACCGAGTTATAGCAGCTACAGCTAGGGAGCTCTGAATGATAGGACCTCCTCGAAGAGTGCAAGAGCCCAAACTGTTAAATCCTCGACCAATTCTACATAGAAGATAACAACCCGGAACGATGCGTCAGAATCATCTGTGAGCTCAACAAAAAGATAAAAATAGAACTAATCGCTTTCTTGAAGGAGAATGCCGAAACGTTTGCATGGTCGCTCGAATCTATGAGAGGAATAAAGCCAAGTATTACCTTTCACGAGTTGAATGTTGACCCCACCTTAAAACCGATCAAACAAAAGCAGAGAAAATTGTGACCTGAAAGGGCACAAGTGGTAATCGACGAGGTAGAGAAGCTATTGTAATCCGGGTCAATTGCCGAAGTCAAATATCCCGAGTGGATGGAAAAACCAGTGGTCGTGAAGAAAAAGAACGGTACATGGAGAGTATGCATCGACTTCACCAACCTGAATAAGGCATGTCCAAAAGACAGCTACCCCCTCCCGCGTATAGACAGGCTCGTCGAAGCCACCACATGCAACGAGTTGCTCTCTTTCATGCCTTTCAGGCTCAAGAACGATGGGGGTGACGTATCAGAGGCTGGTCAATCGAATGTTCGCTGACCTTATAGACACCACCATGGATGTGTACATCGACGAAATGCTCGTCAAATCGCTATCTGGAGCTGATCACATTGACCACATGCGCTCCTGTTTCGTTATCCTCAACCAGTACATAATGAAACTCAACCCCACCAAGTTCACCTTCCGCGTAACATCGAGGGAATTCCTAGGCTACATCATCACATAGAGGAGAATCAAAGAAAATCCCAAACAGATTAGAGCAATCATCGACCTCCCCTCACCAAGGAATACAAGAGAAGTTCAGAGACTAACTGGACGCGTCACTTCCCTCAACTATTTCATATGAAGATCAACAGACAAATGTCTCCCCTTCTATCAACTATTGAGGGGGAAGAAAATATTCGAGTGGAACGACAACTGCGAGCACGCCTTCAAAGAGCTTAAATAGTATATGACCTCCCCACCGATTCTTGCAAAGCTAGAGGATGGAGAAACTCTCATGCTCTATATCTCAGTATCCACCCCACCGTCAGTGGCGTCCTAGTAAGGGAAGATCGCGGCAAGCAGAAAACAATCTTCTACGTTAGTAAAAATGTTAAACGGCACCGAGATACAATATCCAACACTCGAGAAACTAGCATGCGCTGTCATAGTCCCAGTCAGGAAACTGTGACACTACTTTCAGTCACACTCGATCGCCGTCCTCACGACCCAACCACTCCGAACTATTCTACACAGCCCAAGTCAATCCGGAAGGATGGCCAAATGAGCCTTCGAGCTCAATGAATACGATACCGACTTCAGAGGAAGGGCAAGCGCTAAATCACAAGTCCTAACCGACTTCATCACTGAACTCCCTCTAGAACTAATAATCAACGAAGCAACTCCCCAAATATTGTCCCTTCACATCGAAGGGATCTCCTGCTAAGGAGTCTTGGGCATTGGAATCCGGCAAGAGTCACCAGAAGAAGATATTTTGGAACAATTATTTCGCCTTGGTTTTAACGCGTCCAACAACGAGGAAGAATACGAAGCCATCATCGCAAGGCTCAAGCTAGAAAAGGGAATCATAGCAAAACAGATCAGAGCTTTCTGTGACTCCCAACTCGTCGCGAGTTAGTTCTTAGGAAACTAAGAAACCAAAAGTGAGAGGATGGGCGCCTACCTTAGAGTAGTACAAAACCCGACAAGAGATCTGGGTCACTTCAAAATCCTTAAAATTCATCGAAGCAAGAATAAAATAGCCGACGCACTAGCAACTATAGCCTCATAAACCAACTCAAACCTCCACATGACCATCTCAGTCGAAGAAATCCAAAAGCCCATCATCAGCATGAACTCCTTCCAATATATCAACGACCAAGAAATTGCCAAAAACGACTTCGAATTTGGTGCCGACCACGAGCCGCCAGTGCTCGATTGGTAAGATAAAATCAAGCTATATATAGCAGACAGTACTCTACCAAAAGAAAAGTGGGTTGCATGTAGAATGAAAGCAAAAGATGCCCACTACGCAATGACCGCAAGCACCTCATGCGACGTGACTCTACTGGCATCTAGCTCACCTGTCTCGGCGCTGAAGGGGCCAAACAAATCATCAGAGAAACAGATGACGGAGCTGACGGAAACCACTCAAATGGACGAGCCCTAGCCCTCAAGATAAATAAACGCTGACATTTTTGGCCAACAATGATTGCCGACTGCCACAAATACACGCTAAAATACGAACAGTGCCAGCGACATGCACCGACTAGCCATCAGCCGAAAAATTACTCTGAACTTCAACATTTCCATACCCCTTCATGCGGTGGGCGATGGACATCGTCGGCCACATGCCTTCTTCCCGCGGAAAGAAATACCTCCTCGTTATGACAAACTACTTCACCAAGTGGGTCGAAGCCAAATCTTATACAGAAATACACAACGTAAAAGTCCAACATTTCTTTTGGAAACATATCATTTGCTGGTGTGGCCTGCCATACGAGATCGTCATTGACAACGGGACACAGTTCTGCTTTCACAAGTTTGAGAAATTCTGCTCCAAATGGAAAATCTGACTAAGTCACCCCACACCGAGATATCCCGAAGGCAACAGCCAGGCTGAGGCAACGAACTAGACCATCGTTAATGGTTTAAGGAAGATGCTCGAAAGAAGAAAAGGATTATGGGCGAGAGAACTAGACGGTGTTCTCTGGTCGCATTGAACGACGCCCCGAAGAGCGACGAATCCAACACCTTTTTCTTTCGCACACGGAATAGAAGCAATGATCCCCTCTGAGGTCAACGTATACAACTTAAGGAGACTTAAACTCCCCGAAACCATCAAAGTAAAAAAAATCATGCTACACGAGAGGCTAGAAAAAAGTGAGGATCTACGCGACCATGCATTACTTCATATTCAAAACTATCAAAAAGCTGCTACACGAGAGGCTAAATAAGAATGTTAACGTGGGAAGATTCTCTGAAGGCGATTTGTTACTTCGTCACGTCTTTGACAACACCAAAGAATATTGCGCAGGTAAGCTTGGTGTCAAAAGGGAGGGGTCATACCAAATCATGGAGGTCGTGTGGCCGGGCGTCTACCAGCTCACTGACCTCGAGGGAACGATGTAGCCGAGATTATTGAATGCACGTCACCTCAAAATCTACTACTAATGATTCATGTACGGTTGTAACATGAACTACGAATGGCTTGATCCCTCTATAATTGGTACTTAGGCATCCGAATAGGGTGAAACCACAAAGATACCCTTCATTATATAATCACTTAAGTTCTACATCTCTTATGTCGCTCAAAGAAAAACGCACAAAAAACAAAACAAAACAAAGTTGAGTTCAAACTTGCCAAGCTCAGCCTCAGAAAATCATAAAAATAGAGCCTAGTCTCGCAGCGACATCCAGGCCAGATGATTGGCGGGAATATGGAAAAACTAGGCAATGATACTTGCCCTCGAAAATTCAAGTACCATACTTACACTTTCTAAAGTACCCTGACCACGTGGTAAGCCAAGCCCAGACTCACGAGGTCATCGCGTACTTAGAATACAAAGGCGAAGCCAAGGTTGCGTTACGCAACCTCGCACCTTCGAGTTCAATCTCACAAACCTAACCATCTAAACGACGCAAAAGAAACAGAATAACCGTAAAACACATAACTCACAAGCTGAAAACAAATATTTCATTGATAGCATAAAGTTTTTACATGGTCCAAAATAAAAGGAGAAAACAAAAAAGGGAACAACAAAGACAAATAAAACAAGGTAAAAAGATCAAGCGTCGGGATTCGGAGGAGCCTCAGTCGTCCCAGAAGGCACGATCGACGAAGCCTTATCGTCGACTGGTTGAGGAGGCTCGCAAGAAAGTTCCAACGGACCACCTAAGTCTTCAACGGTTAGCTCGGTGACGACCATCCCATCGCGAATGGCTTGTTTGTTCTGTAACTGCTCCTCCACCACCTCGACCAAAACATCGGGTACCTGCCCACCGAAACCCTTCACCATCTCAAAAAGATCCTTCGATTTCTTAAAGAAAGCAATCGACTTTGCCATATCTTGGACACCTTGCTTTTCCTTTAAATGTCTTCTAACCTTAGAAAAACGATCGTCGACACCAGCTCTCCATGACTTCTCAGCCTC
>OVBE01003582.1:0-26391 GCA_900406425.1 Iberis pinnata
AGCCACATAATTAAAAAAAACTTAGTCTGAAACATTACCTTACCATGATTTATGATCTCATCAGAGATGGCAAAATCTAAATTTGCACGTAGACGACTTCCAGCCCATCGAAGAAGCAGAATCTCATCGTGTATTAACCTGTTCCCATAATTCTCTCTGAAGCACGTGACATATTCAAAACCCCAAACCAATAACACGTGAACTAAACCATTGAGGGTGTATGAGTTAGCATTTCTCTCAACAACTTAATAGATTTAACAAGAGATTCAAATGCAACACGACCCCATGGGTATTCCATCATAGCTTCATCGTCGAATACCATTTTTCCAGTTTTAAAAGGTATCCTAGAATTAGTACTCAGAGCATAAATACCAATGTCTTGCATGAATAATAGGCCCAACCATTTGCGCTTTTCTTGAGTTCATATCCGACAGACATTTAATGATGTCCTCTATTCATCTAACTTGGGTCCCATCCCACGCGGCACATTCAACTCAGAATCGTACGTTCTTGGTCTTTGTGGATTCGATCCCTTTTATATAATTGCGTTTGCTATGCACTTGTAGTGAATATATTTGGGTTAAAACCTGAGTGTATCAAGTTTTTTGGCATCGTTGTCGGGGACCAATTGTGCCTCTTGAGTTTTCTTTAGACGTTGGTCTAGGAATTTTTCTTTTTACAATACTCAAGCTTTCTTTCTTCTTGATTTCGTTTTTACAGGTGCATGACCAGAAAATTTGACAAATCCAAGGACTTGCTCAACCTCGGTAATGCAGAACTCTCGAAGTTAGAACGCTCAAACTCAATGGCTGACAACGTTATTCCCAACAATCGTCCAGCCCAGAAACGCCTTCTGGTAGGTGACTTCAACAATCCCCACGCATTCTTTGCCAACAGAGATGCCATTCGCCCTAACCCACTTCCTAGGAAAGAATTCACCATACCTCACCAACTCTTCACTATGGTTAGGCAGAACCAATTTCATGGGTTAGCTTCTAAACATCCCATGGATCATGTCGACAGCTTTGAAGATATCTGCAGCACTACTCGACTCAATGGAGTTTCGAATGACTACTTATACTACACCTTTTTTACTCATTCTCTAACTGATAAAGCACTCAGATGGTTAAAGTCTCTTCCAGCAAACTCTATTCAGACTTGGGATGAATGTAGATCCAAGTTTCTCAGGTACTTATACACCACCAACAAGACCAATTCTTTGTGAAGTATGATCTCTTAGTTACAACAGGACCAATTTCATGGGTTAGCTTATGAACATCCCATGGATCATGTCGACGGATTTGAAGACATCTGCAGCATTACTCGACTCAATAGAGTTTCAAATTACTACTTATACTACACCTTGTTTACTCATTCTCTAGTTGATAAGGCACTCATGTGGTTAAAGTCTCTTCCAACAGACTCTCTTCAGACTTGGGATGAATGTAGATCCAAGTTTCTCAGCTACTTCTACACCACCAACCGGACCAATTCTCTGCGAAATATGATCTCTCAGTTTCAGCAAAGCCTTGTAGAATTCTTCTATGAATCATGGAAAAGATTCAAGGAGTACCTTCGTGATTGTCCTCACCATGGGTTCTATGAGCCAAATCTGCTCAACATCTTTTATAGGGGTATAAACCATCAGTATCAACTCTCTTTGGATACTGCTCACAATGATAATTTCATGACCAAATCTGTTGGCGATGCCTATCAACTTATAGAGAACCTAGCTGCAAGCAACAGTAACCATTTCCCAGATAATGATAGAATGATGAAGGTAAATACTTCTAACAACTCTAAAATCTCAGAATTGAAAGGACAAGTCTCAAAATTGTAAGGACAAGTTTCAGAAATGAAAGGGCTACTCACTCAGCTTATCAAGAATCAAAACCATAAACATGTCAGCTTTGCTGAAAGTGCAGAAACAGCTTGTTTTGCTTTTCAAGATCGAGATAATTAAGTTGTTGCAGAGGAAATGAGCTATATCAATAGCCAAGGTCAGAGAGTTTTCAATCAAGGCTTTAATCCAGGGTTCAACAATGCTAATCTCTCATGGAGAAGCACTAATGTAGCGAACCCTCAAGACCAAGTGTACCCACCTCAACACCAGAACTTTGTGCAGAATTCCAACTCAGGTGGTTTTCAAACAACCTCTCAGCCTCGGTTTCAACAAGTACCTCCACCACAAGTCCAGCAAGAGAACAGGATGGAAGCCATGCTCCAAAAGATACTGGAAGGTCAGCAACAAACTAAAAGGAACCTAAGTGTCAAGATGGATAATATGTACAATCATTTGAACTAAAAATTCGAAGCATTGTCTACTCATGTCAAGCATTTGGATAGTCAAGTAGCTCATACTTCATAAGTTGTAAAGAGACAAGCTGGTATCCTCCATGGGAAAGCTGAAGACAATCCAAAGGGCTACTGTCAGTCAATAACGTCGGGTTTGGTTGCGAAAGATGATGAATCTGCACAAAACGCAAATCTGAAAAAGTCGAGAAAAGATGCAGAAGAAAAGATCAATCGATCCCTTGACACGGAAAAGTCCCGACTTGTCAGATTGATCAATCCTTACACTTGGATTGATCAATCCAGCTAAAACAGTAACATCCGATAAAATAGATCGATCGATCCGCTGTTGTCTAACTCAAAAAATTTGGAGATCGATCGAGATCGATCGATCCCCCTACCCAGACTGCAACATCTCCGGTTTGAACATATAAACCCAAGATTCCTTACCCAGTTGAGCCCAAAAGGTCCAAAACTGATCTTGAAGATAAAGAGATGATAGGTAAAGCACCTAATCCACTGAGAAGACTTCAAAAGATACAAGATCATGGGGAATTTTTAGTTCCTTGTTTGATCAATGACATGGAATTCAAGGACTCGATTTGCGATACAGGTGCTAATGTGAATGTCATGTCAAAGGCTGTTGCATAGAAATTGGGAATCTTAGGTATTAAACCATCTAAGACACCCTTTCAGCTTGTTGATGATTCCACTATAACTTCTACTGGGTTCATATATTATCTAGCTGGTACAAGTAGGAGGTTGTCTAGTTCCTGTTGATTTCCATATCTTGTAGATGAATGGGGATTCAAAAATGCCACTAGTTCTGGGTATACCTTTTCTAGCATCTGTAGGAGCTATAGTTGATATATCCAATCAGCATATATCCCTTATCAAAGTGAAAAAAGGTATTTCTACCAGCAGTCCCTCTTAAAGGAGCATGAATCTAAGATCAAATCTAATCTTAGAGGTGAGATTACTGAAACCTTGCACAAAGAAGCTCAAATCTCAACAAAGGGTGCAATCTCAAAGGTCAAAACCAAGGAGAAGGTGAACTTAAAGAAGATCAACAAGAATCCTCAAGTGATTTTGATTCCTTAAGCAGTGGTTGGAGATTCAATTGAGTATAAGGTGAAGAGAAAAGGTACTTCAAAACCTTTCTCAAAGGTTAGAGCCTTTTTCACTTTAGAGCTTAAGGAAAAGGGAATTGATGTGACGAAGGATGTGATGAGTAAAGTTTTGAAGCTGAAGTTGTCGGATTTTGGAGCATGTTATGGAGCATCTCTAGATACTGATCCAACCCCAGCATAGGAGGTATGTTTGTCAAGCTATTGACGTAAACAAGCGCTGAGTGGGAGGCAACCCACTATTTGGTGTTTTATATTAGTTGTTTTTGGTTTTGAGTCAGTTTAGTTTAATTTTACTAACTTATTAATTTTTAGTTATGAGTTCTTTGTGATTGAGGAAAATATCATGTTCTACTCGGAGGTTGAGATTGATCGTTCGGTGCACATATCTATCGATCTAAAATTCCTGGAGAAGATCCGTAAGCATAGATCGATGGATTTCAATAAAGATCGATCATTCTCCTTTTCAGGTAAGTTCCGATATCTACTTTGAGCTCGGTTCTTTCTTAATTCTTTTAGTCCGGTCTTATTCCTTCTCTTGGATTTATTTTCACATTGGGACGGTGTGAATTAAGTCTGGGGGAGGGTATATAGCTATTAACCATGTTTCTTTTTGGATGTTTCGTCATTTTGATGAAATTTTTCAAAATTTTTCATTTTGATTTAGTCGAGTCTAGTCGAGTCAAAAGAACAATGACCAGAATCTGTGATGATTATTAGCCTAGTGTGAGTTTAGAATTGATTTCTATTTGATACTGACTTAGATTAACTATTGCGTTTAGGATTGGAACCCTATTGACTGATTGATATGCTTTTGAAAGTTCTGATCTTTTAGATTGTTGATGATTTGATGCTAGCTCTACTTTGTTATGACTAAATTTGATCTTAAATTCTCTTATCTATGGTGTTGGAATACTTTGAGCTAGGTATTCTTGTCTTCATCCCTCTGTAAAACCAACAGTTTTTTCAGTACGACTTTGATCCCCTTCTCCTTCCCTTCAAAAAAAACTGCTAAAAAAGAAAACAAGAAGAATAAAAGAAGCAAGCGAAAACAAAGCTTAGCAAAAACAAAAAAGAAAAAAATGAATGAAAGAAGTGAGAAAAGGAGAAGAAAGGGACGGATCCGGAGTAGCTCGATGCTCGAATTGGTATGGGATCCTGAATCACGGATATTCTAGTGCGTTGATCGACACCCCTAGATAAGAATGCACCTATTTGAACTTAATTGAATCTAATGAGCTGGTTGATATGACTTGATAGTTTGATTGATTAGGATTTGGAGTAGAAAGCATGTTGTTAGTTATGTGGCGGTAAACAGTCTATTTGCAGTGGTTGTCTAGGATTAGTGTTTATTAGTTTTTGATGTTTGAACTTGGGATTGCTGAGATTTTGAGAGTTCATGTGTGGTCCTTTTCAAACCTCTTCTCCAGATTTGGTCTTCCTTTAGTTGAAGACAAGCAAAGATCTAAGTCTGGGGGAGTTGATATCTTTAATGTCTTATAGTGGGTATTTATACCTGCTATTTGGCATTATTCGAGTGTTTTCCATGTAGTTTTGGCATATTTTCATGATTTTAGGTGTTCATTACGTTTTGGATGAAAATTGGCATATGCAGATGCAGAATCCGGCAAAATGTCAAAAGTTACCAATGTTTGAATGTTCTCGTGGATGGATTGAGCTGAAAATTGGACACACGATAGCCACGTGAGTTAGCTTTCATATGGAATTTGTTTGAAGTCAATCCATTGGTGCAATTAAAAGATATGGCGATTTCACTGAAGACTTGTCAAGCAGTCTCGCATATGAAGCATTGCAGCACATGTGAAGAGATCGATCCCTCCCTAAAGGGATCGATCGATTCCTGCACCCGAAAATCAACAAAATCTTCCAAAATTATAATTATGCCCTCAAGAATTATCAAGATGTTTCCTTATTGTTATTAGTTTATTTTCCTTATTTTTAGAACTATAAAAGCCCTAGGCTTAGGTTGTTTTTTATTATCGCTTAATTTTTTTTCCAGAGCTTTGTCAGAGAGAAGGGATATACTTTTGTATTCAAGAACATTTTTGAACTCTGATCAATTTTATATACAATTTGGTTTTTGAATTCTGTAATGTTTACTCTTTCTATGATTTCTATTTTTGTGATCATGTCTGAGTAATCTAATTGTTAGGTTTTAGGGTTTCCCAAGGAAACCAGGTTAACTTTTAGAGTTTGATAGAATGGATTGAAATTGTTAGGTTCTCAATCTAGATTTGTTCATATTGCATGAATTAGAGTAGCTAACTAGTTCATTGATCTTAGAATTATAAACACAAAGAGATTTGGTTTAGAAGTCTTCTCTAGTCTAGATGAATAAGTGTTTTTTCTTGCGGGAATACTGTCTTAGGGACTTATGAACATATTGCATATGAATTTAAATGCATATTTAAATCATCTAAATACGGTGGTAGTTTGTCTTTAGTGATTTAAACATAGGGATCTAATACTTCGGGAGAAGATTAGTCTATTGTTGTCTTTTGAGTAGGGAACTATTTTTAAAGAAAATCCTACATGTTAACCTTTAACCTGAATACCTGTGGAATTCCCTATTTCTGAGCGTTTTCGTTATTTGTTTACAACCTTTTTTAATTTACCGTTATTGCTATTTTCTAATCACAACCATTGCTTTAATTTGTTCTTAGCTTAATTCGATTTTAAATTGAGAGTCGTACGTTCTTGGTCTCTGTGGATTCGATCCCTTTTATATTCTTGTGTTTGCTGTGTAGTTGCAGTGAATATATTTGGGTCAAAATCTGAGTGTATCAACATCTTGGATAATTTACGAGAAGCCGCAAATTCAATCTGGTCTTGTGGCTTCCCTTTCGGCTTGGCAAGATAGTGTGAGGCTATATTGTTCTCTTTAGTATGATCCAATTGTATGTCAGAGATTTTCCCCTATTCAATGTCATATTAACCATCAATTTTTCATCGGCCATAAGGAAAAAATGGGAAGGAGACAATTACGATGAATTCACGGGTGGAGGTGGAGATTGTGTTGAGCACCCATGTCGGGTGAGAATGGACCAATCATTAGTCATGGCTGAGGAAGCATGAGTCAAATTTTTGGGTGCAATGGCGTCTGCGTTGGTAGGGACTGAACCAAAGTCAATATGTGGAATTAATTAAGTTTTCGGGTCCATGAGAGAGACCGCAACATGAGTCGTAGCTGCTGAGAAAATTTGTCCAGAGGTTAAATCTTGCGATGTAGCTGTATCATCAGTGACTAAATCATTCATGGACAGAGCATTGTTGGGCTGGACTTGGTTGGATAGATCATTGCTTAACACATCATTGCTAGACATATAGTTTTTTAGTACATGAGTTGTGTTTTGTGAATCCAAGACTACAGTAGGAGCTACTAGAGCTAAGTCTGGACCTACAGAGACATGGGAGTTCAAAGTGTTAGTAATTGCAGGGTCCATGATTGATGGAATAGAAACGTGAGTAGATTGAGAGCTATTGATAAGAAAAGTATTAGTGAGAGAAGCAGAATCAAATGGTGGAGTGATCAAAGTAGAGTTTGGTGAGATAGTATTGGACGTAATGGAGTTGGTGTGTGCCGAAGCTGCTCCAGCCTTCCTCTTACAATCAGTATGCTTGTGTCCCCAGGAGCTACAAAGATAACACTTCGGAGGCAGCCAAGGGTATGATACTAGTACCGGAGCTGTCTCATTTTGTAGTTGAATGGAATGTATCTGTTCTTTATCAAGATTGACAGTCACAAGGACTCTAGAGTAAGATCGTAATCTTATGGAGTATCTTCGTTATGTGTCATTTGCGTGACTTTTTCCTATTCCAATTCTCGACAATGACCAATTAAATATTTTATTTTTTCATAAATGATCTTTCCCTCTGTTTTGCGGCTATGAGTCGTCTCCATAAACGTCACCATATTTGGATATGCTCTTATTTCCGGGTCTCTCTAGAATATATATTATTGAGAAAAATGCAATATTAAACTACTAAAACATTAAGAAACATATTAAATTTTAAATTTTTCATTACTTCCATTTTACCAACAAAAGGTTTCGATCCACAGGTGTTCATGTACATCTCAAATTCACCTTGGTCGCTTTTTTGATTTACCGAGTTTTTTGTCTCTCGAATTTCATTTTTTCTTCTTTCCAATATTGGACCACACCCTCCCAAACCGAGTTCAACATCCATTTTGGCTTGCCCTATCCTTTTTTTCCACGTTTGCTTCCACGAGTAAACTTTTCCCTTCAATCGAGTCCCACAAGAGTACTCAAATTCTTCACGCGCAAGAGTTGTTTGCGAGAAATCCCAGTTGTTTTTTTGCTTTAAAAAAAATTTAAATTTCAAATTTTTTGCAAAGTTAGTTTAACTAATAAATTTTATTATTATTATTATTATAAATAATAATTTAGATTATTTCATATCGGAAAAGCATTGAACCAGAGTTCTCTCATGCCATTGGAAACACAGCTCCAATTTGGGACAGTTTCTTTATAATCGTTTTCCATAATTTTTTTAATCATTTTCGTTACACATTTAGTGTAAATAAACCTAAATTCAACATTATAATTAATAATATTAAATTAAAAACATTAATGAAATTTAAAATTATTTATCAGTCAGCTCCATCACGACGTCTTGGATCAAAAAAATTCAATGTTTCTCGTCCTGGGGCACGGAATAAATCTTCCAACAAAATATGCAAAAGAGGATTACGATTTTCTTGTTCTTCAGGTTGTGGCGGTGGTGGTGGTACGTAAGTCTCTGACACATCGACATATTAGGAAACTCCGAAAAATCATAGAGATTAGGAAATTGTGTTTGTGTCTCTGATCCAAAATGCTTCCACGCATTTTATATGTTTATAAACTTTTCATTATCACATTTAATACAAGGATAAGCATCTTACCGGATTCACGCGAGATCTCTTGATTTATAGCAAATTGCATAAATTCAGTTAAGCCGATTTTGAACTCTTTTATGATTTCTTCCGTATCTTCATGTACACGATTGTACATCCACTCATGAATCTTAAAAATATTTGTAGAAAACGTTTTTATGAATTTTGTGTGTTTTGAGCGAATGATTCGGAAGGAGGAGAAGCTGTGCATATGAAGGAATTTTTGTCCGACCACTAATCTATAGGTTTGTGACAAATTAACAACTAATTAATCGACAAATTTCCAACTAAAGTCTAGTCATTTTTTAAGATTAAACTTCAAGGAAATATTATTTTTTGTGATTGGTCGGTTGTTGGTCGGAAATATTGTCTGACTAAAATTCTCTTTTCGACCAAATAATATTTTTAGGGAAAAAAACAAAATGGTTGGTAATTGGTCGTAAATAGTGTCCGACTATTTTCCGACCAAACTTCTCTTCCGTCGTTGGTTTTTTGGGATGTTTTCATTCCGATTATTTCCCGATGAATTTTTACTTTAAATTTATTTTAGTTAGAAATTCATAGGTATAGTTTCCGAATAAAATTCTCGTCGGAATTGTTAGTCGGAACGACTGTCGTATTTTTGTAGTGAATTATATGCAAAAAAAAAAAAGAATTTACTTGAAAAGAACATCAAGACTAAAGTTTTTGGATTGATTTTATAAATAAAAAAGAGGAAAAATATTTTGAAGCAACTCTCAAAGTTACATTATTTTTTTTAACACATGTATATGAATCTCTATTTACTAAGAATCCTAGTAACATGGACTAATATATTTCTCATAAAACACTATATTATACTTGTCTCTTGTACTAAAATATATGCAGCTTATAAAAGGGTATAACATGACAAAAAAAGACATTTTGAAACAAAGGACCATTAAAATAAAAAGGTTCATAAAATCTTTTTAAAAACTAACAACAAATGTACCAAAACATCATCTAAAAAATAAAGATTAAATCAATTTCGAAAATAATAAAATATACATGCCCATTAAATCAAAAAAACATCAAACTATGAGAAATAATATGTTTTACTTTTATAATTAACTAAAATAGGATAAGCATTTAAACAATTAGTATTTTATATAAAAAAAAACGCTCTGCTAGGCGAAATATTAGGTTTTTGTAACTTTCCTTTTTTTGCTTCACGCCCAAGCTTCACTGGCTTCTGTCGCGGGTCTTCATGGTGCCACCGGCACAGGATGCACCGCCGGACCCTACTCAACTCTCTACTCATAACACGTCTCCTGGTTCACCGCTAGTTGAAACCCAATCTCGCACTTCGCCATGGAACAAGAATCTCGTAACCAATACAACAAGTACCGACTCTAATGGAGCTCCCTTTCTCTTCGACAATGGCGTAGCCTCTGTCACTATGCCGAAACAGATCATGGAAAACCCATAGCCTCTCTGGATTAAATTCCTCGCTGGTTACTTCATAGGATCAATCCCGCACATCGGAAAAATTCACGCAATGGTTAATCGTCTCTGGAATAGAGACGGCAAGGGTCCTAAAATTGATGTGAAAATTCTCAATGACGATACGGTTCTTTTCCGAGTCGAATCAGCAAACTTACGATAGAGTATTTGTCGTAAACAAAATTGGCACATCTCGGATATACTGCTCGTTGTGCAAGAGTGGTGTCCATCTAAGGCGCTTTCAAAGCCCGATTTGAGTTTGATGCCACTTTGGGTTGATTTCCGTAATGTTCCTGATTACCTCTTCTCTCACGAAGGTCTACGTTTTCTCGGTGACATTTTTCGGACCTTTCAACGTCTCCACCCGACTACAGAAAAGTGTGTTCAATTGGACATTGCGAGAGCTCTCATTATTGTCAATTTAGACAAACCGCAAGTGGAACAAATACAACTCAACAATGAAGTCCAACCGGTCCTTGTCAGTTTCCCTTGGTTGCCTCCGAGGTGTACCACCTGTAACTCATGGGGACACAAGCATCAAGAGTGCAAAAAGAAGCAATCAACAGAACAGCTTGACACGATCACTACTCCACCGATCATTCCTATCACAAACACCAGCTCTAACACTTCTACTGCTACTCCTCCACTAACTACTAATGCGGGTTTTGTTTCTAATGCAGGTCCTAGCCTGGTAGTTGATCACGCACAACTCAATACAGGAGCTGCTCCTAGCGATAATTCGACTAATGGAACTAATGGAACTAATGCTTCGGTTGCATATGTACTTGGGCTTGATATTGGAGCTCTTGCCCTTAATACCAGGTCCGGCATTTCTATTACGGAGCCTTTGATCGAACGCCTACAGCAAGACTACAATTTGACTCCTACACAGGTTGACTCCCCTGCTACGTCGCATCATTCTGACCAGTCCGCAGCTAAAGCAATTGAACAAGCTGATCAAATTGGACTCCAAAGCGGCTGGTCAGTGGTAGTGCATAATAAATGTTCCTCCTCACTCTTGCCTACCAAACTTGCGGCTGCAAAACAGGCCTCACCCGCTGGTTCAAAATCGCGGTTTAGTGTCCTTGCAGATCAAAAGGCAGACGAAGAGCGGGAGCAGGGCCAGCTATCCGAAACCGAATCAGCTCATTCTCAACATGGTCCTGGCACACGTTACAGCACGCGCACTAAGCAAAGGCAGCCAGACAATGTAACAACGCGCAAACCATCAAAAAACGCCATCAAAAAACAACCATTTGTCTCCTCGCGGAGACAATAATGACATGACGCTATTCACGTGGAATACTAGAGGCTTCAACAAGCCGTCAAAACATCAAATCGTCAAGCATTGGATACATGCAACTGACCAACAGCTTGGTTGTCTTATAGAAACTAGAGTGAATCCTAACAATTTTCATCGTATTTTGCAGGTTGCTCTCCCTAGTTGGACGGCAATTCACAACTACTTCGCCTACCGTCTTGGTCGTATTTGGGTGTGCTGGAAAGAAGGAGTTGTCGTCACACCTCTTTTTATCTCAGCTCAGCTTCTCACCGTCTTGGTCACTCTTCTTTCTGGTGATACCATCCTGATCTCTTGTGTGTATGCTTCTAATTTTTCAGGTTGAACGCGTTCACCTTTGGCGCGATCTCCAGGAAAGCCGTCGTATATACGGCCATAGACAAATACCTTGGCTCATCATGGGAGAATTCAATGATATTATGTCCTTAACGGAGCACTCCTCACATCATTCACGTTCTCGTCACTTGGGCATGGCTCAGTTCCAATCATTTGTCACTCAAAACGGCTTGGTTGACCTCCTATACGTAGGACCGAGGTTTACTTGGTGGAACCAATGTGTCGCGGACCCTATTGGCAAAAAGCTTGACCGCGCACTTGTTAATGACACTTGGGCAGCTTTGTACACCTCCTCTTATGTTGTGTTTGAGGCTAATGGTGTCTCTGATCATGTCCGTTGTGTTATCTCTTTCTCAACCACTCTAGCCTCCTCTCGCAAGCCCTTTAAGTTTAATAATTTTTAACTGATCACTCAACCTTCTTGCAGGTAGTTCGTGATACGTGGATAGCAACCCAGCCCATATATCACTCTCGCGTTGCTCTTCGGCTTTTTCAAACGCGTCTCAAAGCGCTCAAACTCCCACTTCGTCAGATCAACCGCACAGCGTTTGGAGACATCGTTGAAACCACACGACAAGCTCTTCAAGGCTTATGCAATCGTCAGGCTGAAGCTCTTTCACATCCATCATCAAAAACTTTTGCTGCAGAAACGGAGGCTGCACAACATTGGATTTCACTCGCTCGCGCAAAAGAAAAATTCTCTCGACAAAAATCACGTATTACTTGGCTTTGTAGTGGCGACCAAAATACCAGCTTCTTTCACCGTGTCGCAAGTTCCCGAGTTTCCCGTAATACTATATGCATGCTCACTCTTCCCTCGGTGAAGTCATCCTCGATTCCCCATCCATTAAAGCCGTCGCGGTTGAGCATTTCAAGATGTTCATGCAAACGGACGAAGATATCACGCCCATGCCTATGTCTCACCTACAACAGTTACTCCCATTCCGCTGTACAGAGGGCCTTGGCCTGATGCTCACGGCTCCTGTTCAAGGTAACGAAATATATTCAACCCTTCTCTTAATGCCCAGCAACAAAACGCCCGGTCCTGATGGATACACGGTTGAGTTTTTCAAAAGCGCATGGTCCGTGGTTGGGATCAATTTCATCACGGTTGTCCAATCTTTTTTTGTGTATGGTTTTCTTCCTCGCAGTGTTAACGCAACCTTAGTCTAGCTAATACCCAAAGGTACGAACCCTCAAACTCTTAAAGATTATAGACCCATCTCTTCTTGTCACGTTGTATACAAGGTTATTTCGAAGATTTTGGCAAACCGTCTAAAGACTTGTCTCCCGGAGTTCATAGCTCCAAACCAAAGCGCCTTCATTAGTGGTCGCCTCCTTCTTGAAAACGTCATCCTTGCCATAGAGGTAGTCAAAGATTACCATCTAACTACTATGTCCCCTCGTTGTACCTTGAAGCTTGACATTGCAAAGTCTTTTGGCACAATAAATTGGAACTTCATCACGTCGATTTTGCATGCAATGTCTTTTCCTCCGACCTTTATACACTGGATTCATCTATGTATATCCACCGCTACGTTCTCCATCTCTGTAAATGGTGAATTCACAGGTTACTTCTCGAGCTCTCGGGGTATCCGTCAAGGTTGTGCCCTCTCACCTTATCTTTATGTTATTGCGACTAATGTTTTGTCCAAGCTTTTAGATGCAGCTGCAGGTTCGGGTTTAATCGGTTACCATCCCAACTACCGAGACCTTGCTCTTACTCATCTCTCTTTTGCGGATGACATTCTCATTTTCTCTGATGGGCAGGCCGCCTCGATTAATGGTATCTTACAGGTTATGGATGTCTTCGGTAAAGCGTCGGGTCTGAAAGTAAACCTTAGCAAATCTTCAGCCTTCCTCAGTGCCTCACCTTCCTTCCCTCTTCAGCACGTCCTTGACAGCCATGGTTTCCGCCGTGAATCCCTTCCTATTCGGTACTTGGGTCTACTCCTCACGATAAAGCGATTGACCATGGATGATTGTTCTCCTCTGATTCATCGGGTTAGTACTCGTTTCAATGCATGGACCTCCAAGATGCTTTCTTTTGTAGGTCGGTTACAGCTCATCAAATTTGTCATTATAAGTACAATCAACTTCTGGCAATCGGCTTTCAGACTACCGCGACGTTGTACCCGCCTTCTTGAGAGTATGTGTAGTAATTTCCTTTGGTCGGGAACTCCGGAAAATTATACCATGGCAAAGGTAAGCTGGTCAGATGTGTGTATTCCTTGTACGGAGGGTGGTTTGGGCATTCGTCGCCTGGATGATACGGCTCGAGTGTACTCTCTATCTCTAATATAGCGGCTGCATTCTCGTCCTTCACTATGGGCAGCCTGGACAAGGCATTATCTGCTCTGAGACTCGACTTTTTGGGATGCTCCAGCAACCCGAGGCTCTTGGATATGGCGCAAGCTGCTCAGCTTCGACCACTTACCGCCCAGTTTCTCAGGTACAACATTGGAAATGGACTCAATACTTCCTTTTGGTTCGATTGCTGGTCCCCTCTGGGGCCTTTGTTTGTTCGTCTTGGTGAAACAGGTATCCGCGAACTCAGAGTGTCTAGATATGCCACAGTCTCAGAGGCAGCAACTGCAACACGATGGAGACTACGGAGACCTTGTCAGCTATCGGTTCGTGTCATCTACGACCAGCTAGTAACCTTACCTTTACCAAATCACGAGGCTGGTGCAGACGTTCCAAAATGGCAGCATGCTACAGACGTATACAGAGCCACTTTCTCTGCTTCTCAAACATGCAATCAGATCCGCCACAATTCTCAATCACGGGCTTCCTCTCTTTGGTTTTCTCAGTCTATACCTCGCTATGCATTCATTTCTTGGCTTGTTGTTCTTGACAGGTTATCAACCGGTAGACGGATGCGGGTTTGGGGCAGAACTCATCATTGTGTGCTTTGTGGGGAGCCTGACGAAACAAGAGATCACCTCTTCTTCGCGTGCCCTTACTCGTTTACACTATGGTCAAGCATCGCCTCACCTATTCTCCGACATCATATCAGCCCAGATTGGTCGTTCACTCTCACCTCTTTGCGCCGCCACTCCCTATCTCGACAAGATTCCATCCTTCTTCGTTTATCCTTTCAGTCCGTCATATACCACTTATGGCAAGAACGGAATGGACGTTGTCATGGTCTCCCGCCTCGACATCACCACCTACTACATCTACTCATCACTCGCACCATCACCGACCACATCACATGACTTGCGTACCAGCCATCATCAGCCTTGGTTACGTTGAACTCTCGATGGCATCATCATCATCCACAATGATTACAAACGACCATTTACTTTGCTTAAGTTCAGCTTTGTTATGCATTTTTTTCTCAGCGCTTGTGTTTTCAGGGGGTACTCTTTTTCCTGTATCTGGTTTTATCCCATTGGGTTTTCCAGGTACAGGTTTTAACGAGGTCTACTGGAACACACACCAAAACCGCTAGAGCTCTTCTTTTTCTCAAACTTTTTCAGCCATTACAAACCGATTCTTTTGTAAATATTCAGTTACTCTTTGATTAATAAATATAACATTTAATATAAAAAATTAACTAAAATAGTAAATTTGTCAAAAAGTTTGTAACGATGAATAGTTACGTGTAAATAATAAAACATGATTTGTGAATAACAATGTAAATGTTGAATAGTTAGGCATGAAAATAATTGATATTATATATATAAATATAGTATTAATACATGAAGAATAACATACTAGTTAAAAGAAGAAAAAAATATTTACGAGATAAGAAAAACTTAACATAAGATTAAATAAGAAAAGGCGACGTGATACGCGATTTTTAGCTTCTAGGTTTTACTGACCGTTTCTTGTTTCGCCGGCACGTCATTGCTGCAGGACGGTGTCGTGCTGGCTCCGATGGTCGGCTCTTCACCTCTGGTGACAGATGTCATCCCCTCGGCTACAGCTCCTCCTTCTCTGATCTCCTCTGCTTCTAAATCACCATGGAAGCAACCTGACCAAAACTCGATTCTACGCACACATACTCAACATCCTTCAATCTATGTATCTCATGGTGTAGCTTCCACTACAATATAACAGCACTTACGTGAAGATCTGAAGCCTCTTTGGTCTTCTTTTTGGTTGGTTACTTCATAGGTGATGCGTCACACATTGGCAAAGTTCACACGGCCGTAAATAGATTATGGAACCTTGACGGAAAAGCTGCAAAAATTGACGTCCAATTCATCAAGCTGGATACGGTTTTGTTTCGTGTTGAATCCGCAGACATACGTACCAACATTTTCCACAAGCGATATTGGCACATCTTTGACATTCTCCTTGTCGTACAAGAGTGGAGTCCTTTCACGGCTCAGAACAAACCGAATCTATCAACTATGCCTTTTTGGGTTGATTTTAAAAATGTACCTGATTATTTGTTTTCTCACACAAGACTTCGGTTTCTAGGAGACATTGTTGGTAGTGCATAACACTTGCATCCCACCACGGATAAGTGTATGCGTTTTGATGTGGCTAGAGTCATGGTCGTCACCAACCTTGATCACGACCTCATTGAAGAAATACAACTTGACGGGGTGGATTCGACAGTGCAAGTCTCATACTCGTGGCTCCCGGCTGGATGCTCTACCTGTCACACATGGGGCCATAAAGCCTCGGATTGCAAAAAGAAAACAAACATCATACCTACTGATCAAAACACTACTACTCTTCCCAACATTGCGGCTCTTCCCGACCATTCAAGTGCGATGGAAGCATCCCCAGTTATCGCATCACTCGCAGTTGCCGAAGCTGTGATTATACCAATCATGCAGGACATTGTTGCTTCTCACTCATTGGATCGTCATGCTAGTCAAGACCGTGTTTCCCTACTTAAACCGGCCCTCAAACTAACCGACATCATTCCTGCCCCTACCGTTACCGTGCAACAAGCCATCACACCTACCAGCAACAAAGCTGACTGTCCTTCTACTTCAGCTCAAGGAGAAACAGTCTCACATTCATCAGAGGGGTCCCTAGTTACCAAACCAGGCCACGCATCCTCCTTATCCCCTACCAAACTCGCTTCGGCTAGCAAAACAATTCGCGAAACTTCCTCACCTAGTTCTCGTTTCTCTGTGTTAGCAGATGCAGATGGCGTCGAGGATGACACGGAGGAGGGCCAAATCACATATACTGCCACGGACATTCTTGAGCGGAAAGAGACAGCAACAGCTGCCTCGCGATACAGCACTCGCACAAATCAAAAATCACACGAACAGCCGGCCCCAAACCGGAAACAAGTCAATCTCGTTTTCACTAAAAAACAACAACATGTCTCTGTAAGGAGGTAGTGATGATCATGTCTATTTTTTCTTGGAATACAAGAGGATTTAATCAGCCTTCAAAGCACTCGGTTGTCCGTCACTGGCTTCGTGCTACTAACCAGCAGTTTGGTTGTTTTTTAGAAACGCGAGTTCAGTTTCAAAGTTTTCCCCGTGTTTTCCAGTCAGCTCTTCCTGGTTAGAATGTTATTCATAATTATTTTGACAGTCGTCTTGATAGAATATGGGTTTATTGGAAAGAGGGAGTTATTGTTACTCTTTTTCTAATTATGGTTCTTGTTACACTTGCTTGTGGAACTATTGTTCTAATTTCATGTGTTTATGCTTCAAACTTTCAGGTTGATCGCGTTCATCTTTGGAATGCCCTACTTGAGAGTCGCCGTCTCTACGGTCCATCGTCCATCCCTTGGCTCATTATAGGAGATTTCAATGAAATCTTGTCTTCCTCGGAACATTCCAAAGCTCTGTGTGGACAGCGTCTTCTGGGCATGCTTCAATTTCAGGACCTTGTCAACCGTCTGGATCTTGCCGACTTAGCCTATCTTGGACCGTGTTACACTTGGTCCAACCATAGAATCAACGATCCCATTGCAAAGAAGCTTGATAGATCTCTTGTCAATGACTCTTGGACTCATTATTTCCCAAGATCATATGTGATTTTCGAAGCTAATGGCATCTCCGACCATACTCGTTGCGTTATTCACCTAACCTCAAATATCTCAACTTCCAGGAAACCTTTTAAATTTAATAACTTTCTAACCGACCATCCGTCTTTTTTGCAGAGCATTGGTACTACTTAGCATGATGGTCACATTATCTACCACTAGCGTCTTGCACTTCATTTCCTTCAGACTAAATTAAAGAGTCTCAAGCACACTCTCCGTACCCTCAACAGCTCCCACTACAGTGACATCACCACTCGAACCCAAGCTGTGTACACTTACTTGTGCACCTGACAACTTTCTACCCTCAATGATCCATCTGAAACAAACCTTGCATCGAAAGCAGTTGCGGCTCAATGGTGGCAGACTTTAGCCAGCGCCAAAGAACGTCTTTTTCAACAGAAATCACTGATTACATGGCTGCGTCACAATGATCATAACACCAGTTATTTTCATCGAATTGCTTCCTCTCGGACTAGCCGCAATACCATCCGTCAACTCACCCTTCCCTCTATCAGAAATAAAGGATGAAGTCATCCGCCATTTGCAGTCTTTTCTCCAACATACAGATATTATCATTCCCCTTGACTCTTGTTTTCTTGCTGATCTTCTTCCTTATCACTGCTCTTTTGATGCAGGTGAACTCTTGACAAAACCGGTCTTAGCAGAGGAAATTCGGACAACCCTTTTCTCTATGCCTGCTAATAAAGCCCCAGGATCTGATGGGTATACTTCAAAGTTTTTCAATGTCGCGTGGCCAATCATAGGAGTGGATTTCGTAAGAGCAGTTCAGTCGTTCTTTGTTTTTGGATTCCTCCCCATGTGATCAATGCCACTCTGGTTGCACTTATTCCAAAAGGTCCGGATCCTCAGACAATGAAGTACTACCATCCCATCTCCTGCTGCAATGTGATCTATAAAGTTATCTCTAAAATCATTGCCAACCGAATAAAAACTATGTTCCCTCTCGTCATTGAGCCCAACCAAAGTGCTTTCATTAAAGACTGTCTTCTCTTGGAAAATGTACTACTCGCCATTGAACTGGTAAAAGACTATCACAAGAAGTCTATCACTTCGCGTTGTACTCTCAAACTAGACATAGCCAAGGCTTTCGACACTGTCCATTGGGACTTCATCACCACCATACGCTATACTCTCCACTTTCCTCTGTTATTCATTCATTGGATCTACCGTTGCTTGTCTACCACCACTTTCTCAATCTCTGTTAATGGAGACCCTGCATGCTACTTTCCTAGTTCTCGGGGTCTTCGTCAAAGTTGTGCCCTCTCTCTCTCTAATTATATGTGATAGCTAACAATGTTTTATCCAAGCTTTTGAATGCAGCAGCAGTTTTTGGTCACATCGGATATCACCCTCGTTGTGCAGATCTAGGCATTACTCACCTTTGTTTTGCAGATGATATTCTTGTCTTCTCTGACAATATGCCTTCCTCGATTGTCGGGATCCTGCACGTCTTAGACACGTTTGGCAAGGCCTCGGGACTCCAAGTCAACCTCTCAAAATTGTCGGCTTTCCTTACCGCTGCCCCGGGTCCGACACCTCAGCTCATTATTTCCGCCAATGGCATTCGTTCCAAAGCTCTCCCTATTCGCTATCTCGGGCTTCCCTCACAACAAAGTGCATTAGCACTGCCGACTACTCATCACTCATTGACCATATTGGTTCTAAGTTTAATGCTTGGTCCTCTAAATTTCTCTCTTATGCAGGACGTTTACAACTCATCCAATCGGTGATTGTTAGCACGGTTAACTTTTGGCAATATGCATTTCGTTTACCAAAGCGTTGCTTGCGTCTTATTAACTCTCTTTGTAGCAATTTCCTTTGGACAGGTTCTCCTCTGACTTCCACCTCCACCAAGGTAAGTTGGGATGATGTTTGTCGACCTAAGACGCAAGGAGGATTGGGTATTCTTCGATTCGAAAACACCTCCACCGTGTTTTCATTGTCCTTAATTTGGCGCCTCCATGCCAACATTTCCTCACTTTGGACATCATGGACTAGACGTCACCTTATGCGTCAGTCAACATTCTGGGATATCTCATTACCTACTCATGGCTCGCAGGATTCCTGGATCTGGCGTAAACTTCTTAAGTTACGTCCTTTAGTTGCTCAATTCTTCTGGATATCTGTGGGTAACGGTTCCACCACCTCTTTTTGGTTTGACAATTGATCTTCCCTTGGGTCTTTGTTTGTTGTGGCAGGTGAGGTAGGTATTCGAGAACTCGGTGTTCCTCGTCTAGCAAGCGTAGCCGAAACGGTCCAAGATTCGCACTGGAACCTTCGTCGGTCACGCCACCCCACCTATCTCCAAATATATAACCAACTCATTCGACAACCGATTCCTTTACCAAGCTCGGGAGAAGATATATGCTATTGGTTACACGAAAACGACCTCTACTGCCCGATTTCTCTTCAACCGCTACATGGAAAAAGATTTGTCACTCCCATCCTACTCAATCTTGGTCCTCAATTATCTAGTTTATTCAGTTTATCCCTCGGTTTGCTTTCATCTCTTGGCTCGCTTGTCTTAACATGTTAGCTACTGGCAGATGAATGCGAGCTTAGGGTCACACGCAATCATGCACTTTGTGTGGTGAGCCCGACGAAATGCGGGATCACCTATTCTTCGCATGTCCCTACACCTACACACTCTGGTCGGCTCT
Source organism: Iberis pinnata (assembly GCA_900406425.1). Lineage (NCBI taxonomy): Eukaryota > Viridiplantae > Streptophyta > Magnoliopsida > Brassicales > Brassicaceae > Iberis > Iberis pinnata. Next base: position 20,090 of record OVBE01003582.1, read on the forward strand.
AACCTCGCCGCTTTTGCTTCGGTCCTTCACACCGGACTGGGACCGCACCATTGCCTCACTTAAAAGACACTCGCTTCTGCTTTTTGACTCCATCCTGCTCAAGATCAACTTCCAAGCCACAATCTACTATACATGGCGGGAGCGTAACTCTCGCATTCATGGTCAAGCTCCAAAACCGGTGTCTCATCTCCAATGGCTCATAATCCGTACAATCAAGAATCGCATACTCAGTCTATGCTATGCGCCAGACTCAAGGCTTCATCTCCTTACCTCTCAATGGCATCAGATTCACCCAGCTTTGTGACTGGCACTTTATATCCTCCTAGCTCAGCTTTGTCCTCATATATGCCTTACATTTTCTCAGTAATTGGCTCGAGTCACATGATTTGTACTCTTTTTTCGGAATCTAGTTTTATCCCACTGGGTTTTCTAGATTCAGGTTTCAACGAGGCAATCATGTGCACCCACTGCAGAGCAATTACTAATCTCTTTTCTGCTTTCTTGCTCATTCTTTCTTGTACATAAACATTTTTTCTACTTTGATTAATAAATTTAACATTTCATCAAAAAGAAAATATATTTACGAATTTAAAATCATAAATTACTTCATTATTAATATATTTTGTTTAAGTGTCCGATATAGGTGGACATTCGGATTTTTGGGTCGGATTCGGATCAAAATTTTTGTGTTTGGATTTTTCACGTATAAAAATTTACTACCCATATAAGACCCACAAAATTTTGGTTTGGTGTTGGGTCGGATTATGTCGAGTTCGAGTTTGGATCGGGTCGGATCAACACTATGAAAACCGGTTTATACCCAAAAATATTTGGATTCTAATAGATTTGGATAACGAGCCCTTGTGTACTCGAAATTGATTAAAATTACTTTAAATCTATAAAAATATCCTAAATTAATAAAAAAAAATACTTGAAATCAGTTAAAATGTCAATATAGGTTGTGATTGGTAGTGGTTGTACAAGCTCTCCACAACTACTTTTATGTGTACAGCACACAACCACAACCAATCATGATTTTTTTTTTTCTACAGTTTTTAATTATTGTCAAACTGCCCACAGCCCAAATTATTGGGCTCTGAAATTGAGACTTTTTATTTTTTACATTTATTAAAAATAATAATTTTTAAAACTAAAACCCTAATCATAACTTATATATATATAGTAAACAAAAGGTTGCTAATAAAACAAAAGAAAACAGCAGAAGTCTGCATAGAACTTGTCGAGAAAACCCAGGTACCTCTCTTTCTCTTTCTTCCATAATTTATTTAGTTAAAAATTGGAGATGTACATGTCTATCTCTTTTTCATTAAAAGTTGCACATACTCTCTTTCTCTTTCTTCAATAATTTTTATTTCTTATACTCTCTTTTTCTTTCTTCCATAGGTTCTCTTTCTTCCATCATCTTTTTTTGTGGGCACGTACATATCTTTTTTAATTAGTTTTTTATCTAATTCATTGGTGAAGGAGATACATCTCCCTTTCTTTCATTATTTGTTAATTTTTGTTCACATGTATTTTTTCTGAATATTAAACACATATAATTATGAAAGCACATATCTTTGTAGAACATAAAAATATCATATTGTAGTCTAAGATTGTGAAAACATATTTGTATATTTTAGGTATGGCGATACGAATTTTCCCCATCCACCTACAGGTAAATATTACCTAGTTGATTCGGGCTATGGTTTACGGTGTGTGTATCTTGGTCCATACAGACAAACTAGGTATCATCTGAACCAATTTCAAAATCAACCACCACCTAGTAACTATAAAGAAAATTTTAATCGTCGTCACTCTTCGTTTCGATGTGTCATTAAAAGAATATTTGGCATTTGGAAAGGAAAATGGAGAATAATGCAAAATCGAGCAAGGTACAACATTATCACTATAAGAAAGCTCGTGGTACAACTATGGCATTGCATAACTTTGTACGGAATTCAAACATGCCAGATCCAGTTTTTTATGTGGATTGGAGACCGACAAGTAATCACCAAACTACAATGAACATTGAAGTTGATGTAGTGGTAGAAGAGGTGAATAGCTCGAAGGAGTATATGGAAGGATTTCGAGATGAGATAGCATTGAGTTTATGGGATACTTGTGCTTAATTTGATCATTTTTTTTTAACGACAAATTATTTATTGGCTATCATTGTTTACAAATAAAAGTAATGAAAATGGACAAGTATGTCTAATTTCAGAATCGTGAACATGATTAAGAGAAAACTTAGATAGAAAATCAGCACAATGATTAGCCTCTCGTGATTGATAGTTGAAATGGACTTGGTCAACATTTGTGCAGAAGCTCTAATCGAATGGAGATAATGATCTAAGCGCCGATAAGATTTTTCTTCATGAATTAGTTGAGTGATTGTTTTGTTATCTCCTTCGAAGATTACTCTTGTATAACCCAATTCAGATGCACATTGGATAGCCCAAATTAGTCCTGACAATTCGGCCTCTTCAACGGTATTCCTACCAGCAAAACGACGATGGCCACAATGCAAAAATTTCCTTTGAGAGTCCCGAATTATCCACCCGAGACCTGAAGGTGATGTACCTTGATGATGTGAGGCATCATAGTTACATTTAACCCATCCAGCCGGTGGTGGTGACCAACAAGGTGAACAAGAGAGTGGGCGTTCGTCAGAGTTTGTAAGTTGTGTGGTCGTCGTGGTGATCCATTCATTTACATCTCTGTATGCACGTCTGATTAATTCTCCAGCGTCTAGATTTGTGTTTCCATAGACCAAACTATTTCTTGATTTCCAAATATGTCATAGTGTCCAAATAGGGATTAAACGCATATCCAACGGAATAGCCTTATCTTGAACAAGTTGTCCTAGATCCGACATCTTAGTAAGAAAAGGAGTATCCAGAGCAAAAAGCAATGGTAGTGTGAGACCGAGCAATCTCCAAATTGATAGTGTGTACGGACACTCAAAAAATAGGTGGGCTCTTGTTTCATCTTCAGAGCAGCATCGTGCACATCTAGCAGACGTAGTGATATGGCGTGATGTTAACAAATTTGATTATTTTTTATTATGTCAAAAATTTATGAACTTATTTTCATTTCTATTTTTTTATTTTCACTTTCAAGATTACAAATTTGATGTTTGCACGTTTTAATAGTATTATTTATGTTGATCTATTTATTTGTTTATTTATGTTTGTCATGTTTATTATAATTTTTATTTTACTAAAAAAATTCTACAACACTATCATTTGCCAATCATAATTAATTTTGAAAATCTACAACCAAAATTTCAACAGCAAAAATTCTACAGCAAAAAAAAAAGCTACAGCAAAAAATATAAATCAACAGCACTTACCAGTCACCACCATAGTTTTTGGCTTCATACCATCACAAACCATTATCGATTCCAAACAACAAACAACACAAAATCATAAATAAATAAAATAAATTTCAACAAAATTTTAGGAAAGGAGTTGAATAGAAAAAAAAAATCTTATCAAAATCCTAAAAGTTGCATATAAGTTGAAGTTGAAAAGTTTATTTTTTGTTTTAATGCATTGCTTCACTTCGATTTTTCGAATATCCAATTGGAAACCGGGTCGGGTTTAGATTCAAGTTGGATACTCAAAAAAACATAAGCCTAAGGCTATGTACAATGCAACAACATATTCAACCTCTCTTTACTCACTTTTAATCTTCCACATCATCGTCTCTTTCCTCCACCTATTAATTCAACTCATATTCGATAATCATACCTTTACAATGCACTAGTTTAATAAAATTTAACACTCTACTCCACCACTTTTATTTTATATTTCTTTCATTTATAATTTTATGGTTTAATATCAACAATAATCAACTACCATTAAATAAAACAACTAAAACAACATGTTTTCCAAAAAAAAATATTTTTGTTTTATTTTAAATTATTTTTGCAAATAACAAATATAAGATAAATATTTTTATTATTAAAATAATAAAATTACATATTTATTTTTGCATTGCAGATTTATCTTTGTATTGCATATTTATTTTTGTATTGCAGATTTGGGTAGTTAAAAGGATAATTAATAGAATTTTGGATATTAAAGGATTGTTGTTGGGATGCTTTGATGATTTTTTTTCTGTGTCCAAATCAAATAAAACATGTTATGAAATAATTGAGTTTAAATAATTGGATGGAAAAAAATAATCAAGAATTTGGAGAACCAATTAAAACATAACACATATAATAATCCATATACCATTAATCTTTAGTTTTTCGCATATAATCCCATGATGACACGTATCATTATGAGACTCATTTTTCTCAATTCAACCCAGTTGAATGTTTTCAACCGTTGAATGCCAGATCACTTCTATTTTTTTACAACATATGCATTGTAGAAGTTCAACATTTGAATTAATTTATTCACATTATATGTAGTCTAACTATCATTTGGGTAATTGAAGTGTTTGAGTTGGGTTCAGATCGAGTATCTAGGCCTAGTATCCAATATATGCTAAATTTTCAAGAATTAATACAAATAGTTATGAAAACGACACAGTACACTCGACCATAGCAGATCAGACTACACAGTCTTTGGTCAAACGCGACTTTCTCTTTTGTTTCCTCTTCGAAAAGTTTTATGCGATTCGTTCGTCATCATCATCAACCTACTCTGAATCAATGTCGAAGATCTCTCTCTCGTCTTCTACAATCCCGTCTCTGAATCCGAAAGAATCATATAAAGTTTCTGCTTTCGTTTCGCGTTCTTTCTCGGCTGTAAAATTTCAGTTTCCAGTTCGTCGAGTTCGAACCGGAGATTTGAAGTTTTCTTCATTTTCTTCAAGGAATCGATGCACTCCTCTCGCTGTAATTCGCTTTCTATGCTTAAGCTTTGATTTAAAATGCTTATATAAGTTCAGCCAGATCTAGGTTCTGTATAATGATCTAGTGAAAACTATCTACTTAGAATCTCTCTATGTACTAATGTAGAATTGCTAATCCACCAAATGTTTCTTAATATCTATGATGATTTAGCGTAAGCTTATTGACAAAACTAGTGTCACATTGTTACTACTTCAGATTGAAGCCAAGAAGCAGATATATGAATCGTTCGAGGATTTGCTTTTGAACTCTGATAAGCCAATTCTGGTTGACTTTTATGCGACTTGGTGAGTCCATCTTCTCTGTATAATTCAAATTTTGCTATCAGGAGACTTTCAATTTCTATTAAGCTTTGTATTGTTAGTGTAGCTTAGGATGAGAAGAATCAAGCTTTGATGTAGAAAGAGATTGAATCAATCAAATTTGTAATGTTTTGCTTTGTCAGGTGTGGTCCTTGTCAGTTCATGGTTCCAATACTCAATGAAGTAAGTGTAACCTTGAAAGACAAGATCCAAGTAGTGAAGATCGATACCGAAAAATATCCGAGTATTGCTAATCAATACAAGATAGAAGCACTTCCTACTTTTATCCTATTCAAAGATGGAGAACCTTTTGATCGCTTTGTATGATGAGTTTCCATGTCTTTGATNTATATATATATATATATGGAGAACCTTTTGATCGCTTTGTATGACGAGTTTCCATGTTTTTGAATTGATTTCCTTTGATATTTTGTTCTTAATCTCAGCTTATAAACGTTTTTCTCTCTTTATAATTTCTAGGAAGCTGCTTTGACAGCTAAACAACTCATCCAACGAATTGAGAATTCTCTTGAAGTGAAGCCATAGGCCCATAGCTATAGATCAATAATCACTTTTTAAGTATTTAGTATGGTTTTCTATTGTGCTCTAACCTAATCATGGATTCGTTTTAGTAACGTTTTAAGTGATTGTTCACTGATTAGCAAGTAGAATGTAACAAACATATGAGTTCTTTAGTATGTAAAAGAAGATTATTTTATTCTTAACATTCGTTTCCAGTTTTGCATTAGATTCATAGCAAAAGAAAACATTGGAAGGAGAGTAACATGAATCATTTGATAGGCTTAAACTTCACAAACATAGAGAGTGGTGAAGAGGCAAGAGCATGATGATCATCATCACCATTGTTTTAACCATCATGATCATCACAATAACCTTGAAGCATATCACCTTCTTGAGCAGTAAAACCAAGAACACCANCACCATGAAGATGCAAAGAATTGTCAAAAGAAATGGAAAAAGAGTTGATGCTGCAAATGGAAAAGGAGACATTAGAAAAGAAAAGGAAAGTTGCTGTAAAACAAAAAAGACAGCAAGCTTCGAGCAAAAGGAAAAATGGAGAAAAGGAAAGATGAACAAGAAAGGAAAATGAAAAAAAGGGAAAAGAATCA
>OVBE01003583.1:0-26386 GCA_900406425.1 Iberis pinnata
TAAACATAGTAATGAGATTAAGGTAGGGATTCCAGCAAAGATACTTAGATATTTTCCCATCAATGATAGATTTAGGAGGATGTTCAGATCTAAAAAGATGGCGGAAGATGTGTGTTGGCATTCTACCANTTGATGATGGTACATTGCGACACCTTGTTGATTCTATAAGTTGGTCACAAGTGAACAAGTCATGGGCAAACTTTGCTGCTGAACCAAGGAATTTTAGACTTGGAATTTCTACAGATGGGATGAACCCTTTCTCTCTTCAAAACACCAATTACAGCACTTGACCAGTGTTGTTAGTGAACTATAACACTCCTCCAACAATGTGTATGAAGGCTGAGAACATAATATTGACTTTGTTGATCCCTTGTCCAACAGCTCCTAGTAATAACATAGACATTTACTTAGCACCATTAATAAACGATTTACAAGATTTGTGGATTGAAGGTATTCAAGTGCCTGACTTGTTTGCTAAGGAAAATTTCACACTAAGAGCCTTACTGCTTTGGACTATCAATGATTATCCAGCATCAGGAACATTGTCTGGATGTAAAATGAAGGGGAAACAAGCTTGCAATGTATGTGGAAAGGATACACCTGCTAAGTGGCTGAATTTTAGCCGGAAGTATGTGTATATGGGAAATAGAAAAAGACTACCTCCACACCATCGTTAGAGATATAAGAAAGCTTGGTTTGAAAACACTATTGAAGATGAGAATGCTATTAGGATATAAACTGGTGATGAAATATACGAAACATTAAAAATGTTTAAGAATGATTTTGGAAGACCTTTTCAGAAAGAAAAAACAAACAAAAAAGAATATATTTGTTAGATGATGAGATTGTCCAAGAAGAAGAATGTGAAGAATCAAATGATCTATGGTGGTGGAAGAAGAGATCAATATTCTTTGAACTCCCTTATTGGAAGGTAAATCAGACTAACTAAACTACATTCTCTGGTTGTTGTATTATAATAGGCCTAACATTTAAATGACTCATTTGTTAGGATATGCATGTTCGTCACAATATTGATGTGATGCACGTTGAAAAGAATGTGCCAGTGTTGTTTTGTCTCTATTCATGCAAAACGCTAAGTCAAAAGATGGGTTAAAGGCGAGACAAGACTTAGAAGATAATGGAATCAGAAATCACTTGCACCCAGAAGTTAGGTGAAAGAAAACTTACGTACCTCCAATAGTCTATTGGTTATCAAAGTCAGAGAAGACCATTTTCTGCAAAAGGTTATCTAATTTCAGAGGTCCTGATAGTTATTGTGGTAATATTGCAAATAGTTTTTCTGTTAACCCTCCAAATATAGGTAGTTTGAAGTTGCATGATCATCATGTGCTAATACAGATTCTGTTACCGGCTGCCATAAGAGGTTTGTTACATAGAGCACCTAGGAATGCCTTAAACAGATTATGCAATTACTTCAACAGATTGTGTCAACGTATCATTGACCTGGAAAAACTTATATCTATGGAAACATAGTTTGTGGAAAGAATGTGTCAACTAGAGAGGTTCTTCCCTCCATCCCTTTTTGATATAATGTTCCACCTTCCCATACATCTATCTAAAGAGGCACGCCTGGGAGGACCAGTACACTTTCGATGGATGTATCCTTTCGAAAGGTTTGATGTACTCATTTTCTTCAATGTATCTTTTGTAATGATGATTGACTACCATTCATATATTTTGATTGAGTTATAGGTTCACAAAAACACTAAAGACTTACGTGAAGAATCATGCAAGGCCGGAAGGATGTATGGCTGAGGGGTATTTAGTCAGAGAATGCATTGCATTTTATTTAGAGTTCTTGCAAAATTCAGTACCAGTTCTAGGAGCAGTTAACCGAAACGAAGACATTGAGGATGATGGAATGGTGGTTGAAGGTAGACCACTTCAAAAGGGTGTACATGTCACCCTTTCTGACAAAGATAGAGACATTGCACATCGCTATGTGCTATTGAACATGGCTTCTATGGATTCTTACGTGCAGTAAGCAATTACTCATTCTGTTAATAAGAATGTCAATTAAAAATTTGTAAAGCACACTTTTTATTGTCAAATCAAGATGCATCTGGAAGAATTACAAGCTATTGATGATAGATGTGCTAGAAATGAAACATTATTGTGGAAGAATCATACTGAGCATTTTGCACAATGGGTGAAACGAAGGTTACATTTTAACTAGAGTTTATGTTCATTAGTTATTTGATTAGAACATGAATTGCAAATTTGGAATTGCCTCATGCCAGGTTTTGTTTTTTTATATTGGTTGTTCTGCGTTATTGTTTTCCTTGCCAAATATTGAAATGTGTCACAAGTTGTGTCTTGATTAGTTTGAGTTATTGTCTTTGTTGTCAATTATTGAAATGTGCCACTGGTTGCTTCTTAATTTATTTGATTGGAACATGATTTGTGAATTTGAAATTGTTTCGGGCCAGGTTTTGTTTTTTGAAAAAGACAGATATTTGTTGTTCTGAGTTAACATATTCATTGCCAATTATTGAAATGTGTAACTGGTTGCTTCTTGGTCTATCTAAGTCTGATGTTTTCCCTAATTCAGATTAAATCAGACGCAACACAAAGGTATTCTAAGGAGATAAGATGGTTGGCATTTGGACCAAGAAATGTTGCTTTAGCACATAAAGGATTCATCAGTAATGAGAATAGATTTCATTCAGATGCGGTTAAGCGGATGACGCAAAACAGTGCATTAACTTATGAAGCGAATAGTATGTGTCGTTCGAGTGCAAGAGATAAAAGATAAGTAGCTGATATGCTTAATGATGGGCGCTGTCAGAGCGTGTAATTAACCGCTATGCTATCCTACGATAGCGTTTTTCGACCGCTAAGATAATGCATATTTCTTGTAGTGTTTCCCCGCGTGGCACTCTAAAGCTTGACATCTCCAAAGCCTTCGATACAATCAACTGGGATTTCATCACCACTATCCTTCAGGTCCTAGACTTCCCGCCTCTCTTTATCCATTGGATCTATCTTTGTCTCTCCACTGCCACCTTCTCCATTTCTGTCAACAGTGAACCTGCGGGATACTTTCCTAGTGCCCGCGGGATTCACCAAGGTGTGCCCTCTCTCCCTATCTATATGTGATTGCCAATAATATGTTGTCAAAGCTTTTGAATGCAGCTGCAAATTCAGGACAAATTAGTTATCATCCAAATTTTCATCACTTAGGCCTTACCCACCTCTGCTTTGCATATGATATTTTGATTTTCTTTGATGCCACTATAGGTTTGATTCACGGGATTTTGTAAGTACTTGACACATTCGGAAATGCATCAGGACTTCGTGTCAATCTCAACAAATCCTTGGCCTTCCCCAAGGTGAACCCTCCCCAACCACTTTAAGCCATAACGGGCTATGGATTGTGCCATGAATCCTTACCAATTCGCTATCTAGGCTTTCCTCTGGAAAAAAGCGACTTAATTCAGCCGATTACGAACTGTTCATCAACCATATTCGATCTCGGTTAAACTCTTGGTCCTCTAAGACTCTTTCTTATGCAGGTTGCTTGCAACTAATCCAGTCAGTGATAGTTAACATAATTAACTTCTCGCAATCCGTTTTTGTCTACAAAAGAGTTGTTTGCGAGTTCTTAGTAGCTTATGCATCAATTTCTTATGGACATGATCCCCACTATGATTGACATCCACCAAGGTAAGTTGGTCTGATGTTTGCTGTCCAAAATCACAGGGTGGTCTAGGCGTTCAGCGTTTCGAGGACACATCCATAGTTTATGTCCTCTCCTTGATATTGCGCTTACACACCAACACTTCCTCGCTCTGGACTTCTTGGACACGTCACTACCTTCTCCGCCATGCCACCTTCTGGGACATTCCTTCCTCCAGCTCTAGATCTTGGATTTGGCACAAACTACTAAATTGAGACCTCTAGCAGCAACGTTCCTCAAAACCAAAATTGGTAATGGATGAACCACATATTTTTGGTTTGATAATTGGTCTCATTTTGGTCATTTTGTTAGCAGCAACAGGTGAAGCGGGTATTTGAGAGTTTGAGGTGACAAGACACGCGACGGTGGCAGATGCAGCGAGAAACTCGTAATGGCGTATTCGAAGAACTCGGAGGCTCTTACTCCGTCACATCTACAAGGGGTTGATAGCTCATCCTTCCCCTTTTGCTCTTCATGGGCCGGACTGCCGCCTATGGCATCACGGCAATGACCACTATAAACCAGATTTCAATGCTCCTGCTACTTGAAACAAATTTATCCCTCTAACCCAACAAAATCATGGCACTTTATAATTTTTTTTTCACAAGCTGTTCTCCGTTATGCTTTCCTTTCTTGGCTTGCAGTATTTGATAGGTTAGCTACATGTAGGAGAATGCGAGTCTGAGGTCAGGCTCAATATTGCGCGTTCTATGGCGAGCCAGATGAAACGCGAGATCACCTTTTCTTTGCTTACCCCTACACGTTCACACTCTGGTCCACTCTTGCATCCTCTCTCCTTCAACACCATCTCAATCCAGACTGGCGCATAATCATTTCTTCTCTACAGCTCCGGGCGCACTCCCATCTCGACTCTACTTTACTCAAGCTATGCTTCCAAGCAGTTGTCTATCATATCTGGAGGGAACAGAATGCCCGATGCCATGGCGAGCGACACCGTACGCACACCATCTACTTCATCTCATCATCCGCACCATTCATCACAGGATTGCCAGCCTTCGCTATCCTATGGAATCTCGAAACCATGGGGTTGCGCACCACTAGCAGATTCTTCATCCCACCTAAGCTGAAAAAGCTCGCACATCACTCATGGCTCAGCACTACTTGACTATTTTTTCTTTTGGTATGAGGTTTCAGTTTCATGGTTTGTACTCGTCTTCCTCGTTTTAGTTTTATTTCACAGGGTTTTCTAAAATCAGGTTTTAACGAGATAACCATGGATACCATCCTCTGGAACTCATTCTCCTACTCTACTAGCTTTTCCCTCATTCTTTACTGTACATATGACACTTTTTTCTTATCAATAAATTTAACATTTCAAAGAAAAAAACTTATAGTATTTATCAGAATTTAACATTAGCTATATTCTAATAATACCACACACTCCCAAAAGTTCCAGATACCACATTTTCCCAAAAATACTATAAAAATGTTTTTGTTCCAAAACTACCACAAAATTTGAAATAGGTTTAAAACTTCAAATTTAAATCCTAAAACCCAAAAACAAACTCTACCCCCTTCAAAACTAAACCCTAAACTTTATTTAGTGAACCCAAACCCAAAATTTTAAATTCTAAATTCTTAAGATTCATTTATATGTTTGTGATATATCTGAAACTTTTAGAAGTGTGTAATATTTTTGAAATTTGAACTTTTTTATGGTATTTGAAGGAATTCCTCCACTTTTAATAATTTTTGAAAAATATATGAATTCATGCATTATATAAAACAAAACAAAAAAAACAAACAAACACATGACCATTGGCAGAACTAGACATATCTTTTGATGGGGTCAGATTTTATGATTAGGAAATAACAATTTTATGCTAAAACTAAATTTAAATGTTTTGTTATACAATTATTTGTCTATTATATTATAATAATATTATATAAATTAATTAACTTTTTTTTTCAAACTAAAAACATAAAAGCAAAAATTTTAATTTATTTATACTCCGTATTTATTAAGAAAAAACTAATGTTCGACATACAAAATAGGTAGAGAAGTGAAGGTTTTGATTGTTTAAAGGGTAATTGCACTAGATAACAATAACATACCCTATAATTAACAAAATGACATCTACTCCCTGGGTTCACTATACAACTTTTCATTAATTCAATTTTACCCTTTCTCTCTCTCTCTTCACTCTCTCTTACTCTCACTCTCTTTCACTTGCTTGTTTTTTTCATTCCCCTTTCCAGAATATACGAACGATCTTCTGGTATACGGATTACTATAATTTATTTATTGAGTTTAGAGTTTATATTTTGGATTTGGATCTATATTTTGGGTTTAAGATTTATATATTTAGGTTTAGGGTTTATATGTTTGGGTTTAGGGTTTAGATGTTTGGGTTTAGAGTTTATATTTTGGATTTGTGGTTTAAGGTTTATATTTTGTATTTATGGTTTATATTTTAGAGTTTATGACACTATTAACTATTTCATAAATATAAGTCCATTTCAAATAATTTTAGTCATGTTATATGTAGAAAAAATATGTGTTTTATTTGTAACACTTTGTTATTTAATATTTGAAAATTTATGTTTTTATTGGGTTTAGAAAAATATTGGATGAAATGTGAAATTTGGGTTTAGGGTTTATATGGTTAGGTTTAGGGTTTATATTTAGGGTTTAAATTTTGGGGTTAGGGTTTAGATTTTGGGGTTTAGGATTTATATTTGGGTTTATATTTTGTCTTTTGATTTTTGGGTTTAGGGTTTTTATTTTGGGTTTTAGGTTTATATTTTAGGTTTATATTTTGGGGTTTTGGGTTTATATTTTGGGTTTTATGTTTATATTTTGGGGTTTTGGGTTTATATTTTGGAGTTTTGGGTTTACATTTTGGGGTTTTGGGTTTATATTTTGGGTTTAGAGTTTATATTTTGTGTTTATTTTGAGTTTATATTTGGGGTTTAGGGTTTATATTTTTCAGTAGTCCGAGTATTATGTTTATATTTTGGGGTTTTTAGTTTATATTTTTGGGTTTTAGGTTTATATTTTACGGTTTTGGGTTTCTATTTTTTCCAGTAGTCCGACTATTCCTGGGTTAATATTGTATTAAAAAAATTTACTATTCACCATTTAACAAATATAAATCCGTTTTAAATAATTTTAGTCATGTTAGATTCATAAAAAAAAATTTTGTATATTTTTAAGTAAGGTTTTATAATTTGGTTATTTGAATTAAAAATGTTCATCTTTAAAAACAAATGAAATGGGTGAAAAAACAAACAAGAGAGAAAGACATAAAGTCCTGTAGACTGCACACTTGCGTGAGTGGACTGCACACTTGCGCGAATAGACTGTACACAAGGGCTGTGTGGAAATATCAGTCACATATTATTACCTAACAACTTAATTATACACAAATATGTATATTAAGTTAATTTACTGAAACAAAAAGGTTATTTCACAAATTAACCCTCGTTCAAAAAAAAAAAATGATGAATTATATTGCGAGAATGAAAAATATTTTTAAAATACATAAGAAATATTATGACCAAACCTTCATGTGCGCACATTTCTTCATTTTACAATGACACATGAACGGTAATCTTCCAAATAATTTTGAAAATGGTTCTTAAAAAAACAGTATGAACAAACTTATAAAGAAAAATCTAATGTAATGAAAGATTCTTAAAAATACTACAAAACTAGGTATATTCTAAAAATATCATACACTCCCAAAATTTTTTAAAATATCATATTTTTAAAAAAATACCTCAAAAATAATATTTTTATCCCACAAATACCACAAATCTGAAATAACTTTAAAATTTAAAATTTAAACCATATCCTCTTCAAAACTAAGCTTGAAAATCTGTTTAGTAGTCCAAACCCAAAATTTTAAATTACAATCCTTTAAAATTCATTTTTTATGTTTGTAGTAATTTTAGAAGAAAAAAAAATTTAATAGTATTTTAAAACTTTTGGGAGCGTGTCGTATTATAAAATTTTGAACTTATTTTTATGATATTTCAAGGTTATAGGATATAAAAATTATATACATTCTACACCTTGATTTTATGATATTATATATATATATATATAATATTATATATAATATCAAAAAGAGATTAAAATAAAATAAATCCAAACTAATTTATTTAAATAAACTGTATTTAACCATGGTTAAAGTCGCAATGATTTAAACCATATTTTATCAAAATAAATTTTCAAATCACTAAATGATCATGTGTCTGTTATAGAAGAAAAACGTATCTCAATAATTAATTATAGTTTTTAGCAAATTATTTTTTCTTTTTGTTAGAGAATAAAGGTGAATGGACTCTATCTATATATAAGTGTAAATAAGAGTCAATCACGATAATGAAAAAAGAAGAGAAATAAAATAAGAAAGAAAGAGATTTCGGGTTTAGGTGCGAATTTTCTTTTTTATCATAGAAAATATTTCAATGGCTACGTCTTCATCATCCTCGGCCAACATAGTGATCATTTATGTTAACTATGAATTCCAGCTTTTTATTGATATTGTTTTTCTTGGTTTTTTTCTTGGTGGCTTATTATTTCTATGAGATAAAAAGACAATTTACACAATGTCTTATTTGGAAAACTTACAAATCAAATCTTACTTTTTGCATTTATACCTTTTTTATTTGTTCTCGAAAAATGTCGTTTAATGAAACTTTATTTTTTCTTTTCTTTTTAAGCCGTTACAATCTATGGTTTCTTCAAGCTCTTCTAATTATTTTCTTTCGCTTTCTTCTAAAATATATTTCTCCCTCATTTGTAAAATATCTTTTTCTTACTAGATCTTTATAGATTTAAGAAAGACATACCGTGAGAAGATGAATTCATCATCCAATATTGCATTTTCATCTTTTGCTCAGCCTATCCTCCTCTCAACCGTTGGCTCCCCCAAAGCAATCAACTTTAACCATGGAGAGATAGTGATGTCGATGATTCAACAAGACAACTCGGTTACTCCACCACCCATAAAACGAAAAAATAAACATGGAAACCCAGGTAAATTATTCTTATTTTGATGAATAAATTACTCTTATTTACATATATAGTTATAGTTATACATATATAATTAAGTATATAATTAAGTGTGCACTCCAAAATCCAAATACTAACCAATAAAAACAAATTCTTTTTTGAAAAGGAGTATAAGAGCCTAACTTATTTGCATTTAAATTTTTTACAATTCTTGCCAGTCAAAGAAATTAGGATTATATTAGATTTAATTATAAGTTACTTTTAATTTGTATAATTTGATTTTTAAAATTTTCATCTGTATATTTTTGTATTCAAAGAAACTATAATGTTATTTTCTACTTTTTATTTTGTTAGAGTAATTTTAGATTAAACTTACAAATGGATTTTTAATGATTAAATTAGTCTATAAATAATCAATTTATTTCAACGATTGGTGTTTTCTGATTGTTGAATTCTAACAATAAGGTGGTCAGAATAATATCATAAATATTGTAGTAATATACATTTCTCTCTTAGTTTTTTCGTTATATAATTTTCTCTTGATTGATGGGTTTTATTGTATGGTAATTATATATTTTTTAATTTGACAGATCCAGATGCTGAAGTGGTTGCACTATCTCCAGAGGAGATAATGGCAGAAAATAGATTCTTATGTAAAGTATGCAACGAAGGGTTTAAAAGAGAACAAAATCTTCAACTTCATAGGAGAAGACATAATCTTTCATGGAAACTGAAACAAAGGACTGACAAAGAAGTTGTAAAGAAAAAAGTGTATATCTGTCTGGTACCCTCGTGTGTCTACCATGACCACTCGCGTGCTCTCGGAGATCTCACTGGAATAAAAAAACATTTTCTCCGGAAGCATGGCGAGAAAAATTTGAAATGCGGAAAATGTTCTAAGCGTTATGCTATGTAATCTGATTTGAAAGGCCACATCAAAATTTGTGGTACCAATGATGCCAACTTCTCTAGGTAAATGATCTTTCTTGGTTTATGTGATGTGATCTCATGCTCTAGAATGTAGCCAAGACTATATGGATTAACCAACATATTTTTTTTTTTTGCAATAATGGTGAGGGTTTATACCATTCTCAGAGATGAAAAGACCCCAATCTAAAACTTCTTGATTATAAAAAAATGTATTGATTAATTTATATATGAAAAAGTTAGTGGAAATAAGTCACTCTAGATTAATCAATGTTTTAAAAATCGATCCAAAGATCAATCTGGATGATCTTCCGGGTTTTTGGATCAACTAGGAGTCAACTGCGGGTCAATAGTTTAATAAGTATTTTTATTATTTATATATGTTTAGATATATATAATATTTTTTAAGGAAATAAAATAAACTTCTTAAAAAATTTCTAACAATTTTGATGTAAACATTAAAATAATAATAAAATCATGATGAAAATGTCTAAAAATAAATGTAAACTAATAATTTA
The DNA here is from genome assembly GCA_900406425.1 of Iberis pinnata. Classification (NCBI taxonomy): domain Eukaryota; kingdom Viridiplantae; phylum Streptophyta; class Magnoliopsida; order Brassicales; family Brassicaceae; genus Iberis; species Iberis pinnata. The sequence continues at coordinate 10,130 of OVBE01003583.1, forward strand.
AAATCTAGAGTATTAGTATAAAAATATAGTATAATAGTATAAGAAAAATAAATAATGTTAAAAAGAAATAAAATATCACTTTAACTAATCTTCATCCATTCTTTTACTATTTTCTTCGTCTTCTTCGGGTGGCATAGTGAAATCATCATCATTGTCTATAAATTCATAAATAATAGTATTTTCTGATCAATTATATTTATGTCAAAATAATATTTATATACCAATAACATATTAATTTGATAAGTTAGAGTTGCAAATTTTAATTATTATATTGACCTGATCAATCCGGTTGATCCGGATCGCAGTTTAACTATGGTTTTTACTGGGTTTCATCGGTTTTAAAAGAGGCGAATTTTAAGGCAAACCCGAACAAGATTCTTTGTCGGGTCACGATTTTATTGGTTCAACCGCGAGTCCGAATCGGATTTCAAAACACTGAGATTAATTATATGTTGTTCTATATATGAAAGTGGTTGGCTTCAATATTTAATTAATATATATATATATAGGATTAGCTAATGGACACTTAACATTTCCATAGTTATATAATTATTTCATTTTCATGATTTTGGTGATAATATTCTTCTTAATTTTTTTATGAGATTATTGACCTTATTTTAATTGCACATTCTTTTTCACTTTTTATGTTTTGATTGCAATAGAAATAGTTACATGTCGTCCATTGATGCATTAAGAAGAGAGTCAACAAAAAATCATATCGTAAATTTCACAGAAATGGCACCAGTTGGTGGTGGTGGTGATGATGATGATAGACATATTTTTTACGGCGACGCTCTTTCTGCTCTCATAGAACAACTTTAATAACATCCCAAATTCTGTGTAACTATGATTTTCATTTCATTTAATGCAAAACTTGGTTTGACAAAAAAAATGTTGGATTTTTAAATTTTGAACAATTTGGATTTTGGGAAAGATAGCACTTACAATTTGAAGTGTTTTCAAATAATGTTTATGTGGTAAGACAACGAATCCTCTTCTTTTCCTTAAAGATTACTTCAATAATCGATAAATTTTTATAGTTAAGAACACATTAAAACCCGTATATTCTATCTAACAAGATTTAGAATATAAGTAGATAAAACCTAACATACCAAGAACCAGTACATAAATGAAAGTGAAAATAAAAAGCTAAAATGAAAGACAATAATCATCCTTACTCATATTCGAATACAATGACTTTTTACAGGAGATGCGTGATCAAACGTCGTGATGTCCAAAACGACCACTGAATATAACCTGTTAAAAATTTGATAAGATTTATAGGTAAACTTATGAAAATATAATTCTTTTTAAAAAGTATATTTTTCCCTTATAATCTTCTTATGCCATCAGTAGTTTATTATTTTTTGAATCAAAATTTTTTATTATTATTTTACAAAATAGAAGTTTCATTAAAGACATTGTCGTTTCGAAATTCTTTTGTGATATGATATGTTTTTTTTTTGTGCGTGTGATTTTATAGTACTGTCTTCTTGTCTTTCTCTTTAAAAAAACAATAAGAAAACATCATCCTAACTTCTGCCTTTTGGTTTGTAAATTACAACACTTAATAACACCAAGAAAACATCTTCCTAACTACTCTTTTGGACTTTATAAATCAAATTATTTAGAAGAAATAAACATTAAATATTTATCAATCACGTGTTAAAAAAAGTCTTATTATAACATTTACCAAAAACCAATGTGCATGCATATATAATTAGTATTTCTTTCTTTCTTTCTTTTATCATATATAAAACACCATAAAACAAATTAATTAGTCCAAATTCTAATATACAAAGTACATTCACACTTATAAGTAATTAAATTATATTTTGATATGATATAAAAAGTAAAAATGAGTCTTCTTTGTTAAAGTTAGTTTCTTTTGGTATTCTTTCGTGGCATGTGATTAGGTGGAAGTTTTTATGGTGGTGCTCTCGCTTACGAGGGTCCTTGTGGCAACATTAGTTCCTTTTCTTTGGTTTGTTGCCAGAGTTTTTCTCAAGATTCTTGTGTCTTTTTAAATAAGAGTGTATTCTCCTGGTGTGATTCCTTCTGTCCATTTGGTTTTGTGGAATCTTTTTCTCGATATGGATTTGTTGTTAGCAGCGTCAGCTCTTACGTGGTGCAGTTGTTGTTGAAAGAAGGGCCTCTTCGAGAGGTGGTGTGGAGTAGTTGTCTGCTCCACTTGAGTCTTGGCTAGATTGGATAGGCATGTTGTTGTTTGCCTTTTGATTTTTCTAGGCTTCTGACTTCGGCTAGCTCTTTTTGGAATTTTCAATGGCTTCCATCAATCTCTTTTATGTGGTGGTTTGTTTCGTGTTTGTTTGGTTTGCAAGCGTTTAGTGGTGGATCCTTTGAAGTTCTAGGTGTGGGGGTCACTCATGGAAACTTGAATTTGTGCTTCTCGAGTCCTACGGCTTAGCTTTGCATTCGATCTTCTGTTTTTTGAGTTTGTTTTTTTTTTCTTGTTCCGTGATTATTATATCGTTATTAATCGTGTTTTGCGTTTATTTTTCGTTGTTGTATTAGACTTTGCTATTAATTTATGTCGTATCTTCAGTAAGAAAAATATGAAAATGGTTATAAGAATATAAACATTTAAAGACAACAACAAAAAACAAAAAGTACAAATGACCACTCGTTCACTTACTCGTCTTAATACTTCTTTAATATATTCTTTTCGTTTTCAAACCAATGAACATGGTATTTGAAACACCAAATTGCAAAAATATTATACATACTTATATCTCTACGAGATAAAGTGTCAATCATCAACATAAAATGCTAATCTTGAACAAAAAGCAATAATAAAAGAGGATAGAAATGTCAAAACAATTTGATACTTCCAAATAGGTAAATCAAGATTTGAGTGCTTGAATATATTTGGCTTATATGTATCCGTAACCCAAACAAACTCACTGTAAAGAACATTCAAAATCTATATATTCCATTTTTTGTTAAATAAAATATATATATATATTCGTTCGTTGTTTATTTTATTAAATAGTATATTGATTCATAATAGAATAATTTGTAACCTTTTATAGATTTACCAAAAGACTTTGGTGTAGTGGTTGAGAGAAATACTTTAAAAAGTGTTCAAGATAATTAGTAAAATTATGGGTCAAAAGTCCCGAACTTTCACAGTATATAAAAACCTTTTATAGATTATATTTTGTTCATTTAACCCTTTCATTAAGATTTATGTGAAGATTCTTTTGAAATCAATTGTTGTTGTGTCATTGCTACTTATCTTTTTATGTGTGTTAAGTTTTACAATGCCTTTGCTTCCTTGGATGAAATTATTATGGATTATACTCGATTTGATCCCAAGATCTACCAAGAACTCTTATCGCACTTGAGTATATTGAATTAACTTGTTCAATTTGAGTTGTGTGATTGTATGATTAAAGATTGCTTAAAACCGAAAACAAAAAACTAAAAGGAACACATCAGACATTTGGTTACTCAGTTCACATCACAGATCCTACTTCTAGGAGAATACAAATTTCCATGATTTATTAGATTGAATGAGTTTATGGTTTACAATCTAATATGATTCCTTAACCTCTGATTTGTTCCGACATCAGGTGGATGAAGAACAAGATAGATGACTTGATCAGTTCCACTTCAGAACCAGCAACAACCAGCTCTGGCGCCGGACCTTCATGTCGTAAAGGAAAAGGTAAGAGGTAGAGGAAGGCGATGAAGAAGATTAGAGAATCTTCTTCCCAAGCTTGACTACAAAGTGACGCTTTCTTCAAGACTCCAAGATTCCAAAACTCCTGAATTTTCCTTTAGCCTTATCTTGAACTCTCTCTCTCTTTCTGAAACTCTCTCTACCTCTTGATACTCTGTTTCTTTGGTTGTAACAAACTTTTTAACGAATCCGATGAATGCTACGTCAACGTTTTGAGACATAAGGCGAATTGGGCCTCGCCTGAATTTTGGCCCAGCAGAAATGAATGTTAGCTCCCTTTTAGATTAAGCACATCTTCATATTCCGACCCGGTCCATGATCGAATAACCCGAGACCAACATATCACAATCTCCACCTTTGTGGCGGGTTATCCTCACCCTAATCTTCAGCCGACTCTACACACGAACCCAAATAATCAGCTGACTCTTCATCTCCCGAATCCATATCCATTCTTCCATTGAACCTCTTTTCCCCTCCTACCCTTCTCGAAGACGATTCTGTAACAAGGACCATGCCTATAACTCGTAGAGGTAATTTTTTCCTGAACCGTGTAAGCTTCTCTATGACTGATGACGAGTTCTTGTTTCATGATTCTCCTGACAAATGATTTGCCTTGCAGAGACTCGGAGAATACAGAAGAGTATGGAAGAATGGACTTTTGATTTCCCCTATGTAAGGTAATTCTATGACCCTTTGGCTTCTTCCTTTTGATATTGTATGTCTTCAAATTTTTCTTCTTGAACATTTGTGATAAGATTGAGCAGAAATAACCTGAAAACTTACAAAACAAAAAACCCTAAAAAACGATTTTGGTTAGATTGGTTAGATCTTTCCTTAATCTATTTAAGTTTCCAAATAGAGATTGATAGGCTCAGGATTTTAATCCTAAATCTACATGAGAGAGAACATATCCTCGTAGTATAGTAAAGGGTCGATTTTCCAAGAGACCAGATTGTGTGACTCTCAATTAAACTTTTGTTTCGAGCTAAGATGGTAATAAAAGGGTGAGTTTGATTTTCTAAAAGCAAATAATTAAAAGACAGTAATTTAAAGTGGTTTTTAAGCAATTAGAGAAAATGCTAAGCGTTAGAGAATTCCACAGGTTATCAGGTTTGAAGTTCAGGTTGAAATGCAAGTTTCATTTATGAAAGTAGTTCTCAACTCAAAAAACAATGATAGGCTAATCTCCTCCAAAAGTATTAGACACCTATAATAGAACTACCCAAATACAAACTCTCGCCGTATTTAAACAATTCAATTATGCAATGAATTCATATTTGAAATGTTCATAAGCATCAAATACAATACTTCCGCAAGCAGAGACACTTACTCATCTAGACTAGGTCAAGTTTCTAAATAAAATCCCTTTGTATTTATTAAGGTAATATAATGAACTAGGTGGTCGGGCTAATTCAAGCAATGATTTCAAATCTAGACTAAGAACCTAGTAATTCAAATTCATAATGTCAAAATCTAACTATCAATTCCTGATTTCCCTGGGATAAACCCTAAAACCTAACAAAGTGACTACTCAGACATGACCAAACAATCAACAATCATTATCATCAGAAGAAAACACATAAGAGAATCGAATTGTATAAAATAAAAGAGTTCAAAAATCTTCTCCAATACAAAGTAGATCCCTTCTCTCTGAAAAGCTCTCAAAATAATTGTGTGTAAATTAAGTTCTCTCTTTTTTTCTTCTAAACTAAGCCTAAAGCTATTTATAATAATAATAAAAACCTAGTCTAATAAGGAAAACTCATAATAAGTCTTAAGGACAAATGCGTCTTTTTGATAATTTTCAAGTTGACTCGGGTGTTGGGATTGATCAATCCAGGTAGGGATCGATCGATCCATCGTTCTTTATCTTCCAAGATCGATTGATCCAGGATTAGACCGATCGATCTAAAATTCCGTAGATTCTCCAAAAGCTTGGATCGGTTGATCCATGACTGGATCAATCGATCTCCTCAGCAAAATTGCCATGATCGATCCTTCTGCTTTAAGTCGGCCCATTTGCACTTGAATTCTTCTAGAAATCATTATTTTTGCTCCAAAACGTTTTAAACACCTAAATTCCTGAAAATATACCAAAAACACGTGGAAAGCGCTCAAATGATGCCAAATAGCAAGTATAAATACCCATTATAAAGCATCAAAATTGAGTGATATCAACTCCCCCAGACTTAGATCTTTGCTTGTCCTCAAGTAAAGCAAGAGCAAATCTAGAGAAGAGGTTTGAAAAATAAACAGGAACTCTCAGAATCTCAGCAACCTTAACTTCATAAATTGAAAACTAAAAGACACTAATCCTAAACAACATTTGCAAAATAAATTGTTCACCACCACATAATCTAACCAACATACTTCCTACTCTAAATCTCAATCAATCAAACTATCAAATCATATCAACTAGCTCTCTAAATTCAATTAAACACAAATAAGTGCGCTCTTGCCTATGGGGTATCGATCAATGTCGCTTAAGTACATTTTCTATCAAAACGCCCATACCAAATAGAGCATCAATCGACTTCTGGTCCCGACCCTTTTTCCCCCTTTCTCACTTCTTTTTTTCCCCTTTTTTCTTTCTGCTCTTTTTATTCTTCGCATTTATGGGCTTTTAATGTTCTTTTTAGCATACGGTTTTTTTCTTCTTGGATTGACTACAGATTTCTAGATCATCCTTTCAATCCTTTTTCTTTTACCGTTTTTTATTCCTTTTTTTCTGACTCCTTGCATAGGTCATCAAATTGATTGTTCTAAAATTCCAAACCATTGTCTGTTCTTAAGCACTTCACCTTATTTCTTGTTTGTGTTTCCACCATTGCTTTCCATTCTTTGAAACTCTAGAATGCTTCATCTTTACTTCGCAAAAAGTAAATCCACACCCTTGAGTAGTCATCTATGAATGTAATGAAGTATTTGCAACTAGACATACTAACTTCTACACTAGGAGATCCCCATAGATCTGAATGAATATAATCAAGAACTTCCTTAGATGTGTGCTTAGCTTTAGGAAAGCTTTGTTTATGAGACTTCCCTAATACACAGTCCTCACATAAGTCTAAGGACTTTATCTCTTTGCTGTCTAAATATCATTCCTTGACTAATATGTCCATGTAGTTTAAGCTCATGTGGCCCAGCCTTGAGTGCCATTTTCTTGTTGTTCCCAATTCTGATCCAGCAGCATTTGTTGTTCCCTTTGCAACTGTACCGTGAAGGTAGTATAGGCCATTGTCATATTTTCCTGAGAATACTTTCTTTTCTCCTTTGTAGAATGTAATAACAAAGTTTTCTCCAGTATTTACATCCGGCCTTCTCTAGTTCCCCATAAGAGATGAGGTTCCTGCCCATAGTGGGCATGTACCTCACATTTGTCTGGATGACTTCTGTATTTTCAAGTGTTGTTATTCTAAGCTTTCCAATCCCTTTCATCTCACTGATTGTATTGTTTCCCATGAGAACTTTTCCTCCTTCAAATTCCTTGAAGTCAAATAGCATATCTTTGTCAGGTGTTACATAGAAAGTGAAACCTGAATCCAATACCCACTCATCCGTAGAGGATTGAACACTTGCTGTTAGTATGATAGGTAATTCTTTGGCAACATTGGTTGATTCTCCATGATTTTTCCTTTCAAGACAATCTCTTTTAAAATGTCCCTCTTTTCCACAAGTCCGGCATTCCTTGGACTTGACTTTCTCTTTTTGCTTAGGATTTGCTTTGGTATCCTTATCCTTTGACTTTCTTTTTCCAGCATTCTTCTTTCATGGTTTTTCTTTAGTAACTACTAAACCTTCAACTGCCACCTTAGGCTTATATCCTGCTTCCTTTAATTCTATTTCCTTAGCATAGGCAGAGGTAGTAACTTCACTCATAGTGCGTGTTTCCTTGCCATTTCCATACTTTAGATCGTGAACCAAAGGAGCATAAGCTTTAGGTAGACTAGTCAGCAACTGTATTTCTTGATCCTCATCGTTTATAAGAATGTTTATGCTTGCAAGATCATCCACCAATTTCATAAATGCATCAACATTTTCTTCTATGCTCTTAGACTCATCCATCTTGAAACTAGCAATTTTGTTGCTTGAGATAGATTTTGTTAGGCAAAGTCTTGTCATGATAATAATTTTTCAAAGCTTTTCAAACACAAAAAGCTTATGTTTCTTTGATGACCTTTCTTAGAACCATATTTGAAAGACAAGAACATATCAGATTCTTGGCGCTAATGTCTTTTTCTTGCTTTAAGGGATCAATTTTCTTTGCTTCTGGCTTAGCTTCAGGATCCTCATCAGTAGTTTTAGTTTCTTCTGCAAGTGCAGGCTCATTTAGAGTAAAGCCCAGACCTTGAATCTCCAATTGCATCATCATTTTGTATTTCCACATTCCAAAGTCACCTTTTCCATCAAACTTTCCCATTTCGAACCTTCCTTGTGTGGCATCCATGATTACCAGTAAGATGATGTAACTTTTGTCCTGAAATGTCACAGGGAAAGAAAACTAGTTAGACTCAGTATACCTGATTAGCTAACTTACTTAAAGTTGCCTGAATCCTTTTAAGAACAGATCCACAATCTTGATCCTTCTAAGCCTGCTTAGTCTAACATCCTTGGTCTTGTATCTTACGCAAGATCCACCTCTGTGCCTAGAAGGCTCTGATACCACTTGTCACAGATTATACTTGGTTTGATCCTAAGATCTACCAAGAACTCTTATCACACTTGAGTAGATTGAAATTAACGTGTTCAATTTGAGTTGTGTGATTGTATGATTAAAGATTGCTTAAAACTAAAAACAAGAAACTAAAAGAAAAAAATGAGACATTTGGTAACCCAGTTCAGATCATAGATCCTACATCTGGGAGGATAGAAACTTCCATGATTTATTAGATTGAATGAGTTTCTGGTTTACAATATAATATGATGCCTTAACCTCTGATTTGTTCTGATTTTAGGTGGATTAAGACCAAGATAGATGACCTGATCAGTTCCACTTCATAACCAGCAACAACCAGCTCCGGCACCAGACCTTCATGCCGTAAAAGAAAAAGGTAAGAGGCAGAGGAAGACGATGGAGAAGATTGGAGAATCTTCTTCCCAATCTTGACTACGAAGTGAAGCTTTCTTCAAGACTCCAAGATTCCAAGACTCCTGAATTTTCCCTTAGCCTTATCTTGAACTCTCTCTTTCTGAAACTCTCTCTACCTCTTGATACTATGTTTCTTCGGTTGTAACAGACTTTATAACGAACCTGATGAATGCTACGTCGACGTTTTGAGACTTAAGGTGAATTGGGACTCGCCTGAATTTTGGCCCAGCATAAATGAATATTTGCTCCCTTTTAGATTAATCCCAACTTCATATTCCGACCCGGTGCATGATCCAATAACCCGAGACCAACATATCACAAAAATATAAGTTATTTTAAATGTAAATCTTTAACTTTACCCCAAAAAAAAGTTTTACATTTTATAGTTCCTATTTTTGAGGTACCTATATGGGAAATACCACTCAATAACCTAATTATCTCCATAATTAGTTTTCTAATATCTACTAGTATATTACTTTTGACAATATACAATATATTCATATTTACCATTTCTTCTCTCTCTTTTTGTTTATTTTAATAATTTAGAAATTCCATCTAAATTAAGGTTTATATTTTAGGGTTTTGAATATTTGTGGTTTAAGATTTTTATTTTGGGGTTTTGGGTTTATATTTTGAGATTTTGGATTTATATTTCGGGTTTAAGACTTATATTTTGGAGTTTAAGATTTATATTATTATTTTTTTTTGGGGGGGGGTNTATTTTGGAGTTTTGGGTTCATATTTTGGGGTTTAAGATTTATATTTTGGGGCTAAAGGTTTATATTTTGGGGTTTGGAGTTTATATTTTGAGGTTTTGGATTATAATTTGGGGTTTTTGGGTTATATTTTGGGGGTTAAGGTTTATATTTTAGATTTTTGGGTTTATATTTTGGGTTTAAGTTTTATATTTTGGGGTTTAAATTTTATATTAGGGGTTTTGAGTTTATATTTTGGAGTTTAAGATTTATACTTTGGGATTTTGAGTTTACATTTTGGGATTTAAGATTTATATTTTGGGGTTTAATGTTTATATTTTGGGATTTATGGTTTATATTTTGAGGGTTTTGGGTTTATATTTTGGGGCTTTTGGGATTATATTTTGGAGTTTTAGATTAATATTTTGGGATTTAAAGTTTATATTTTAGGGTTTATATTTTATATTTTGGGGTTTTGGATTTTTTTTTCCGGTTTGGGCTTTATATTATGGAGTTTAGGGTATATATTTTGTAATTTAGGATTTATACTTTCGAATTTAGGATTTATATTATTGTGTTTAAGGTTTATATTTTGGAGTTTAGGTTTAGATTTTGGAGTTTAGAGTTTATTTTTTCGAGTTTAGGGTTTAGATTTTGGAGTTTAGAGTTTATACTTTCAAGATTAGGATTTAGATTTTAGAGTTAATGGTTTATATTTTGGAGTGTAGAATTTAGTTTTGAAGTTTAGAGTTTACATTTTGGAGTTTAGGGTTGGGGTTTATATTTGAGATTCATGGTTTTTATTTCGGGGTATAGATGTTGAAAAACATATGTGTTTTTTCTTAAGTAAGTTTTTTTATTAATTATGTGAATTGAAATGCTTAATTTATGAAAATAATATAATGGGTGAAAATATTTTTTTTTTTAAGAGAAAGTATGATTGTTCTATAACAAGCACATGATAAGAGGATGAGAAAAAAAAGGATACCCAATAAAACAGGGTTAACTTTAAAAGCCCCCCTCAACTACATACATCCAAAGTATTTTTCTTTCAATTTTGTAACTCTCTATAACTCTCCTTGAATTTGTATATTTCATTACTCGACCTTTCAAATTTTTCGATCCCATCATTAAACCACCCCTGCGATTAGTAAACCTAAATTTGTAATTTGACATTAATAAGATGCGATCAAAAATTTCGATTTGATCACTAAATCTAAACCAAATTGGTTATCTATAAACTCAAAACTCAATTTTAATTCTAGCCAATCCTAACATTACTATCTCTAATTTTGTTCACATCTCACGTCTCTCTATTCCGTCATTATTATCTAGTTTGTTTTCTTATTCTTCCTCAAGATCTTCTTCAATTCTTGGAACAATCATTTGATACAAATAATCTAAAATACGATTACATTTATGAACCTGGACTTAAAAATCTCATCTTCATCAAATTTGATAATAAGAGGAGAAAGATCTTTCCATAATTTCGTAAGAACATAAACCAACAAATCATCAGTTAATTCGTTCGATTCAACTCCACAAAAATGAGATTTGATTCTCAATCATTCTTATATTTATAAGAATCTCGTTATGTCCAACTCCAATAATCAAAATATCAATCTTTTAAAAACTTGAAAGACTTTAATTTCAAAATTGTCTCGCAGTCAATACTTTATACCTCCTCATTTCATGAACCTCCGTTTTTGAACATTTGATATTATTCGGTTTAATGCTTAACAATGGGCATTTATGTTTGCTATTATGCATTATCCGAACGTTTTCTTGGCAAGTTTTGGTATATTTTCATATTCTCAAGTATTCGGGTCGATTTGGACTTAAAGCATGGATTCTCTACATTTTTGGATGGAATTTGACTAAGTGAAGGAACGAGAGGTCAGTCTAGTTTTGGATTGATCAAGATGATGAAAAGAAGTAAAACTGAGCTTAGATCGATCGGTCCAATCTTGGACCGATCGGTCAATTCATCCAGAGAAGAAAAAAAGATATGGACCGATCGATCCGAAGTACTCGGAGAAGATGGACCGATCGGTCCACATATGGATCGATCAATCCATCATGCATACGATATTTTTGGAGATTTTCTATTATTTTCAAAAAGAGTCATCAAGCCTATCAAGTTTTCCTATTTTTAATTATTTTACTTATTACTCTATAAAAACCTTCGGTAAGTTTTATTTCATGAAGCTTTATTTTATTTTTTGAGAGAATTACTGAGGGAGAGGAGATTCAAACCTTGTATTTGGAGAAGATTTCTGAACTCTTTTTAATAATCTATTCTATTTCTATTATGTGTTCTTCAATAATATTGATTTGTCTTTGCTTGTCAATGTCTGAGTAGTTCACTAGTTAGGTTTTAGGATTTCCCAGAGAAATCAAGTTTGATTGTTAGATTTATTATAAGGGGATAAAAATTGTTAGGTTCTTAGTCTAGACTTGTTATTAATGCATGAATTAGAGTAGCTAACAAGTTCATTGAAATTAGACTGATAAACACAAATAGATTTGGTTAGAAGTTGGATCTAGTCTAGATGAATAAGTGTTCTTGCTTGTGAGAGTATTGTCTTGAATGCTTGTGAACAATTGAATATGAACTGTATTGCATGATCAATTATTTAAAAGACGGCGAGCGTTTGTCTCTGATAATTTGAGCATATGGTTTAATACTATGAGAGGAGATTATTCCATCTTTGTCTTTCATGTTGAGAACTATTTTCAAAGAAAATCCCTGAATGATAATTTGACTTTTAATCCTGACTACATGTGGTTTCCCTGAATCCCGACGCTTTTATTTCATAGTTTAAAACCGTTTTTAATTTACTGTTTTTATTTCAATCACAATCAAAATTAATTATTTCTGCTTTAGCTTGATTCAAGATTTAACTAGAACGTGTACTTTCTTGTCTCTGTGGGACTCGACCCTATACTTTACTACATTGATCTGTTCTCTGGAGTATTAGTTTTAAATTCTAGACCTATCAGAATTTTGGTGCCGTTGTCGGGGACCAATAGTGCCTTTTTGGTTTCTTATTAGTATATAGTCTAAAGTTTTCTTTTTCAATACTCATCTTGTTTTCTTATGCTTGTTTTTGTTTTACAGGTGTATGATCAGAAGATCTGACAAATCATCTGAATTGCTAAGCTCTAGTAACTCGAAACTCGCAAGGATAGAACGCTCAAACCGGAAAGTAAGGAAAGACGCAAGCTCATCCAATCCAATAGCTGACAACGTTGATCAACTCAATCTGGTCGGACTCGAAGGTCAAATCGATCCACCTCCTCTTGGACTCAATCAACTGATTAACCAAGCACAAGGTGGTGGTAACGACAATCAAGTGCCACAGGGCCAACAAAGAGCTGATAACAACCAAGCTCCACCAGGGAATCCTAATCCTCAGAACATAGATGCAAGGAACTTTTTCTTGTATGGAGATCCGGAGAGAGTTAATCAGCTCAATGCTCATAACCATCCTCTAGTTGGTCCATACAACAATCCTCAAGCATTTTATGCTAACAGGAATCCCATCCAACCTGCTCAACCTTAACGAAGGGAATACCAATTCCCTATTCAACTTGTTCAGATGATCCGTAACAAACAATTCAGTTGTTTACCAAATGAGCACCCAATGAATCACATTGACACTTTTGAGAACATATGCAGCACTATTAAATTCAATGGAGAAACCAGCGATTTCATGCACTGCAGTTTGTTCTGCCACTCTTTAGGTGAAAGAGCACTTTGCTGGTTGAAATCTCTACCTGCTAGATCCATTGTAACTTGGGATTATTGTAAGGCCAGGTTCATAAATCGGTTCTTTACTACCACCAGGACTAACACTTTGAGGAATAAGATCTCTGCTTTTTCACAAACTCTTGTGGAATCATTCTATGAATCTTGGGAACGATTCAAAGAACTGCTTCATGATTGTCCACACCACGTGTTCTAAGATGTAAGTCTCATCAACAACTTTTATAGTGGAATTGAAAATAAATACCAGTTGTCCTTAGATACAGCAAGCGATTGAGACTTTATGCAGAAACCTGTTCCAGATGCTTATCGTCTGATAGAGAATCTAGCAGGCAGCAATAGTAATCATTGCCCAGAGTTTGATCGCCGAACAAAGGTTCCTATATTGGCTGCTAACTCAGAACTATCAGAGCTGAAAGGAGAATCCTCATAGATGAAAAGACTAATCACTCAACTTCTAAAGAATCAAAATAAGTAACAGGTCAATGTTGTAGACATTTTTGAAGTCGATTGTTTTGCAGTTCAAGAGCAAAATACTGTGGGAGTTGAGAAGGAAGTGAGTTACATCAATGGTCAAGGTCAAAGGGTGTACAATCAAGGATATAATCAAGGCTTCAACAAGACTCACCCCAATCTATCTTGGAGAAGCACTAATGTTGAGAACCCCCAAGATCAAAATTATCCACAGCAACAAAAGACCTTTGTGCAGAACTCTAATTCAGGCAGTTTTCAGCAAACCTCTCAGCATGTATTTCAACAAGCTCAACCTCAACAAGGTAATTCAATCGAGATGATGTTTAAGAAACTACTAGAAGGACAACAACAATTCTAAACAGTAATCCAAGGAGAAGTGAAAGAGCTGAATCAAAATTTTGAAGCATTTTCTACACATGTGAAGCATTTGGATATACAAGTTGCTCAGACCTCTGAAGCTGTGAAAAGACAAGCTGGTGTCTTTCCTGGGAAAGTTTAGGAGAATCCAAAGGGTTATTGCAAGACTTTAGTTGGTAATTTAGAAGAAGGAACTGGTGATTTGGTACAAGATGCAGATTTTGAGAAGGCGAAAAATAATGCAGCAAGTTCATACCGATCGGTCCAAGTTGGATCGATCGGTCCAGCAGTCCAGGAAGCTACGTATGCTTCGGATCGATCAGTCCAACCCGGATAGGTCGATCCAAAATACATGATTCGATCTAACGATACGAATCGATCGGTCCAACTACTCACATGATTCCTGGGCTTTCTCGAATCTACAAACCCAAAATTCCTTACCCAGTGCTACCTAAAAGGCTCAAACTAGATTTTGAGGATGGAGAGATGATTGGAAAGCAACCAAATCCACTTAGGAAGCTACATAAGTTACAAGATCTCGGGGAATTCTTAGTTCCTTGTTCGATCAATGGAGTGGAATTTACAGATTCTCTATGTGATACTGGGGCTATTATGAGCGTTATGTCAGTAATGGTCGCTGAAAGACTGGGACTATCATGTATCAAACCATCTCACATGACTTTTAAGCTTGCTAATGATTCTACTGTCTCTTCTAGAGATTTTATCTCGGACCTATTGGTACAAGTTGGAAATTGTCTCATCCCTATTGATTTCCACATCTTGGAGATGAATGAGCATCCACATGAACCTTTGATTCTTGGGAGACCCTTTCTTGCAACCGTAGGAGCTGTTGTTGATCTACCCAATCAGCGTATATCTCTAAAAACATCAAGAAACGAGTTTTCTATCGAGAGATTCCTTCAAAAGGGATATTCAGGCTAATTATGGTGAAAGAGGAAGGGTTGAAGCATGGATTTCATATTGAACAAGAACCTAAGTGAGTAGTTGCTGAAGTCTTACACAACGAGCCTCAATTCTCAACAAGGAACGGTAATCCCAAGGTTAAGGAGAAGGTGAAAGTGGAACCAAATAAGATAAAGAAAGAGTCTCAAGTGGCTTTGATCCCTCAAGCAATAGTTGGGGACACAATTGAGTATAAGGTGAAAAGCAAGGGGTTCTCAAAACCCTTCTCAAAGTTTAGAGTTTTACTCACCCTGGAGTTCAAAGAGAAAAGGATTGATGTTACAAAAGGTGTGATGGGTAAGATTTTGAAGCTGAAGATGTCTGGATTTGGAGCCTGTTATGGAACATCGCTAGATGTTGATTCCATTCCAACTTAAAGGTAAGTACAGTCAAGCTAAGTGACGTTAAATAAAGCGCTGAGTGGGAGGCAACCCACTATTTGGAGTCTAGATTAGTTGGTTTACAATTTTTGAGTCAGGTGTTAGTCCTAACTTACTTATTTTTAGTTTTGAGTTCTAAGTGTTTCAGGTTATTACTGGTGAAAATTCTTCACGACGCTCCGGGTGATCTTTTATCTAATTTTCATTACTCATCTTTCTCACTTGAACTGTTGGCCATTTGGATGGTTTCTCTCTTGATTTTTTCTGATTCTGATTAGTACTACTTAGATCATTGCTCACCATTCACCACCTTTCTTGTGTTTTGACTTGAGTTGATTTTAGATTCATGATNTTGATTCTTGCTAATTATAATTACTATTGCTTGATCATTGCTCTTTACTTACCAAATGATTATGTGATACTGGAATGATTGTTGTTAACTATTCTGAATGATGCCCCTTATATATAATTCTTGCTGATTTTTGATTAGTATTGCTCGATCATAATGTCTTCAATGGTTTCTCTTGCAACTGATTCTTGTTAGTTTTAAGCTAGCATTGCTCAATCATTGTTCAACCATTGCTAACACTTCTCTTGAGTGTTTGTTCTTTTTGCAGGCATAGCTATGGAGGCATAGGAGTTTAGAACAGGTTTGGGAGCAATTCACCATTAGTACCTTCTTTTCACCGGAACTCATATAGTATTTATTATCTACTTTCATCTCTTACAGAATTTTCTATTGATTCTGGTTACTTATATACCTTATATTGGATTTATTTTCACATCGGGATGGTGTGAAGTAAGTCTGGGGGAGGGTGTAATGA
>OVBE01003584.1:0-26385 GCA_900406425.1 Iberis pinnata
ACTAGAAAATGACAAGAAATGTTATGTAAAAATCCTAAAATTCAAGTGTTATCATAATGTGAGTGTCATGTTAAAGGTTGTTGCATAGAAATTGGGAATCTCAGGTATTAAACCATCTAAGACACATTCTCAGCTTGCTGATGATTCCACTATAACTTCTACTGGATTCATATATGATTTGCTAATACAAGTAGGAGGTTATTTAGTTCCTATTGATTTCCATATCTTGGAGATGAATAGGGATTCATACATTCCACTAGTTTTGGGTACACCTCTTCTAGCATCTGTAGGAGTTGTAGTTGATATTCCCAATCAGTGTATCTCCCTTAGAAAAGTGCAGAAAATGTATTTTTACCTAGCAGTCCCTCTTAAAGGAGCATCTAGAATCACAATGGTTAAGGAAGAAAGGGTGGAGCATGAATCTAATATCAAATCTAATCTTAGAGGTGAGATTACTGAAACCTTTCACAAAGAAGCTCAAATCTCAATGCAATCTCAAAGGTCAAAACCAAGGAGAAGGTGATCTTAAAGAAGATCAACGAGAATCCTCAAGTGATTTTGATTCCTCAAGCACTAGTTGGGGATGTAATTGAGTAAAAGGTGAAGAGGAAAGGTACTTCAACACCTTTCGCAAAGGTCAAAGCCTTCTTTACCTTAGAGCTTAAATACAAGGGAATTGATGTGGCGAATGATATGATGAGTAAAGTTCTGAAGCTGAAGTTGTCGAATTTTGGAGCTTGTAATGGAGCGTCCCTTGATGCTGATCTAACCTCAACGTATGAGCTAAGTTCGTCAAGCTATTGACGTTAAACAAGCGCTATCTGGGAGGCAACCCACTATTTGGTGTTTTTTTAGTTTAGTAATTTTGGTTTTGAGTCAGTTTTGTTTTAGTTTACTAACTTATTGATCTTTAGTTTTGAGTTCTTTGTGATTGAGGAACATATCAGGTTCTACCCAGAGGTTCAGACTGATCGTTCAGTGCACAAATCTATCGATCTAAAATCCCTGGAGAATAGTTGTAAGCATAGATCAATTGATTTCAATAAAGATCGATCGTTCTCCTTTTCAGGTAAGTTTCAACATATACTTTGACCTCATTTATTTTTTAATTCTTTTAGTCTCGTCTTATTCCCTCTCTTGGATTTATTTTCACACCGGAATGGTGTGAAGTAAGTATGAGGGAGGGTATATAGCTACTAACCATGTTTTGTGTCTTTTTGGATGTTTTATCATTTTGAGGAAAATTTTCAAAAATTTTTGTTTTGATTTAGTCAACTCTAGTCGAGTCGAAGGAACAATGACCAGAATCTATGATGATTATTAGCCTTGTGGGAGTTTAGAATTAATTTCTATTTGATTACTGACTTAGATTAACTGTTGCGTTTAGGATTAAAACCCCAATGACTGATTTATATTCTTTTGAAAGGTCTGGTCTTTTGGATTGTTAATGATTTGATGCTTACTCTACTTTTTTATGTCTAAATTTGATCTTCAATTCCCTTATCTATGGTGTTGGAATACTTTGAGCTAGGTATTTTTGTCTTCAGCCCTCTATAATACCAACAGTTCTTCCAGTACGATTCTGATCCCCTTATCCTTCCCTTCAATAAAAAAACTGCTAAAAAAGAAAAAAAGGAAGAATAAAAGAAGCAAAAAAAAGAAAAACTTAGAAAAAACAGAAAAGAAAAAAATGAATAAAAGAAGTGATAAAAGGAGAAGACAGGACGGGATCTGAAGTAACTCGATGCTCGAATTGGTATGGGGATCCTTAATGACGGATACTCTAGTGCGTTGATCGATACCCCATAGGTAAGAATGAAAATATTTGAACTTAATTGAATCTAATGAGCTGGTTGATATGACTTGATAGTTTGATTGATTGGTATTTAGAGTAGAAAGCATGTAGTTAGTTAAGTGGCGGTAAACAGTCTATTTGCATTGGTTGTCTAGGATTACTGACTTTTAGTTTTTGATGTCTGAACTTAGGGTTGCTGAGATTCTGAGAGTTTTTGTGTGGTCCAATTTCAAACCTCTTTCTGGATTTGGCTTTGCTTTACTTGAGGATAAGCAAAGATCTAAGTCTGGAGAGTTGATATAAATCAGTTTTAATCCTTTATAGTGGGTATTTCTACTTGCTATTTGGAATTATTCGAGTGTTTTTCTTGTAGTTTTGGCATATATTCAGGTTTCTAGGTGTTTGGGACGTTCTGGAACAAAAGATGGATTTCTACATGAAATGGATGCAAATTGACATATGCAGTTGCAGAGTCCAGAAGAGGGGTCAAACGTTTGTCAATACTAAAAGATGTTACCATTGATGGATTTAGCTTAAATTTGGACAGAAGATAGCCACGTGAGTTAGCTTTCATATGGAAGTGGTTTGGAGTCAATTCATTGTTGCAATCAAGAGTTATGGAAGTTTTAGTGAAGACTGGTCAATCTGTCTCGCAGAAGAAGCATGTCCAGAAGACAGACCGAGGGGTCCACTCTTGGGCCAACCGGTCCAGTAAAACAAGGAGAAAATAAAATATAGACTGAGGGATCCAGATTTGGACCGACCGGTCCACCTACCTGCGAGAATTTTGAAGATTTTTACATATTTTGCAAAAGTGTCCTCAAACTTGTCATCTTTTCCTATTTTAATTTATTTTCCTTTCTACTATAAAAGCCTTTTTGGCTATGTTTTATTAGAGATTAAGCTTTATTTTATTAGATATTTTTGGAGAGGATATTATAAAACTCTGTATTTGGGAGAAGTTTCTCTAAACCCTTATTTCAATATCTATTCTTGTTTAATGATTATGTGTTCTTCAAATATATTGATTTGTGTTTACTTTTCAATGTCTGAATAGTTCACTAGTTATGTTTTAGGGTTTCCCAAGGAAAATAAGGTTTGGTTTTTAGGTTTATCATAAGGTGATAACAATTGTTAGGTTCTTAGTCTAAACTTGTTATTAATGCATGAATTAAATTGCCATCTAGTTCATTGATTTTAGATTTATAAACAAAAAATGATTTGGTTTAGAGATATGACCTAGTCTAGAAGAGTAAGTGTCTTTGCTTTGTGGGAGTATTGTTGTAGGGGCTTATGAACTTATCGAATCTGAACAGTAATGAATGTTTGAATTGTCTAAATATGGCGGAAGTTTGTCTTTATTAATTCAAACATAGGGCTCTAATACTCCGGGAGGAGATTAGTCTAGATTTTGTCTTTTGAGATGAGAACTATTATCAAAGAAAATTCTGCATGTTGACCTTGACTTTTAACCTGAATAGCTTTGGAATTCCGTATTGCCTAGCGCTTTCGTTATTTGTTTTACAACTGTTTTATTTTATCATTATTGCTATTTTCTTATCACAACCACTATTTTATTGGTTCTTAGCTTAATTCGTTTTTAAACTGAGAGTCGTATGTTCTTGGTCTCTGTGGATTCGATCCCTCTTATACTAATGCGTTTTCTGTGCACTTGCAGTGTATATATTTGGGTTAAAACTTGAGTGTATCATGTACCACAACCTTAAATGATACTATCATTGGGTTGGGATGAAAAGAGATGTCGCTACATGGGTTTCTAAGTGTTCATCCTACGAGTTGATTGGGACGAACATCAAGTTCCAAGCGGCTTGATGCATAACTTGTCCATTCCTGATTGAGAGTGGGATCATGTCACAATGGACTTTTTGACGGGCTTGTCTAGGGCTAAGTCCAAGCGTGAATGCGATCTGGGTATTGGTGGACAAACTAACTAAGTCCACCCATTCCGTAGCCATCAAGGCGACTGATGGAGTAGAAGTGATTGCTGGAAAGTACATCAAGGAAATAGTAAGACTTCACGGTATTCCAACAAGTTGATATCACTCAGTTTTAACACTTCATAGTAGGTATTTATACCTACTATTTGGCGTTATTCCACTGTTTTTCTTGAGTTTTTAACATATTTTCAAGATTCTAGGTGTTTAGGACGTTCTAGAGCGAAAATGATGATTTTTAGAAGAATTCAGGTGAAATGGGCCAAATTGAGACAAAGGGATCGATCCAGGCTGAAGCATGTTCGATCCAGGAAATTCATTAAGGAGATTGATCGATCCCAGCTTGGATTGATCGATCCAAGATCCTGAGAACCTACAAATTTTTAGATCGATCGATCCATGCTTGGATCGATCGATCCCTTTACACGAAGAAGAGTGATTTAAAGGAAAAAAGATACATTCGTCCTCAAGGCTTATTACAACTTTTCTTTATTAGGTTTTAATTTATTTATTTTAGAAACTATAAAAGCCTCTTGGTTTCAATTTTAGAGAAAAACACACACTTGAGATTTAGAGAACTTTGCAAAGAGAAGAGATCTACTTCTATATTCAAGAGATTTATGAACTCTGATTTCGATATATACCATTTGGTTTTTAATTGTTGCAATGTTTACTCTTTCTATGATTTATTTTTTTGTTATCATGTCTGATTAATTTACTTGTTACGTTTTAGGGTTTCTCCTAGTGAAACCAGGTTGAATGTTAGGGTTTGATAGAAGGGATTGAAATTGTTAGGTTCTCAGTCTAGATTCGTTTCTATTGCATGAATTAGAGTATCTAACTAGTTCATTGATCTTAGAATTATAAACTCAAAGCGATTTGGTTTAGAAGTCGATCTAATCTAGATAAGTAAGTGCCTTTGCTTGCGGGAGTATCGTCTTAAGGGCTTATGAACATACCGAATCTGAATAGAATTGCATGTTTAAATTATCTCAATACGGCGAGAGTTTGTCTTTAGTGATTTAAACATAGAGATCTAATACCTCGGGAGAGGATTCGATTTTAATCTATCGTTATTTATATTTTCAAAACATAATCATCATTTTAAATCTTTTCCTAGCTTGATTCGATTTTTAACTGAGAGTTGTACGTTCTTGGTCTCTGTTGATTCGATCCCTTATATACTACTGTGTGTGCTGTGCACTTACAATGAATATATTTGGGTTAAAACCTGAGTATATCAAGTTATTGGCACCGTTGTCGGGGACCAATTGTGCCTCTTAAGTTTTCTTTAGAGTTTAGACTAGGAATTTTCATTCTTTTTACAGTATTCATCGCTTTTCTTTATTCGTGATTTCTTTTTACATGTGAATGATCCGAAGATCTACCAAACCCAAGGAATTATTCAGCCCGGTAACAAAGATCTCCTGGATTTAGAGCTCTCAATTCGGAAATCAAGGAGAAGCGCACAATCTTCTAACGCAATGGGGGATAACGTTATTCCTACTCTGGTTTTTCCGGAAGATCCGAATGATCCACCTCTTCATGTTCTTCGGATCCCGGTAAAAGAAGTATGGTTGAACAATAACCCACCTCCTCTTCCAGAAGTAAATAATGCTATTATCAACCCGATATGGGGGAGGAGCTGAAGGCAATCAAGTGCCACATGGACAATAAATAAGTGGTAATGGTAATCAGATGGGATGTAATCAAGTTCTTGTGAACAACCCACCAGAACAGGTTTTCAATCACCCACCTCCTCCGAACAGGGTTCTAGTTGGAGATTTCAACAACCTTGAAGCTTTCCTTACTAATAGGAATGCACTTCACCCTCATCCACCTCAACGCCATGACTATAATTTCCCATTTCAGCTCGTTCAGCTGATTCGCCAGAATCAATTCCATGGTTTTACTACCGAGCATCCCATGGATCACCTTGATAGTTTTGAAGCATATGCTCTACTGTTCAGATTGATGGAGTCTTTAGAGAGTTTATGCATTGTAAGTTCTTCAATCACTCACTGGCTAACAAGGTCTCAGATGGTTGAAATCCTTGCCTGCTAATTCCATCGAGACTTGGGATGATTGTAAATCCAAGTTTCTAGGACACTTCTACACCACCACTAGGAGCAACAATCTTCGAAGAAAGATTTCTCAATTTTAGCAAGGTCTTGTGGAGTCTTTCTTTGAGGCATGGCATCGATTCAGAGAATACCTCATGGAATCTCCTCATCATGGGTTTTTAGAGCTAAATCTCCTCAACACATTTTACAGAGGTATCTAACCCCAATATCGACTTTCTCTAGATACAACTAGTAACAGAGATTTCATGACTAAGCCAGTTCATGAATCATATCAGCTAATAGAAAATCTAGCTGCTAGTAACAACAATCATTGTCCAAATTATGACAGACAAGGAAGATCACCTGGATCAGAATCCTCTGAACTAGCTGAAGTGAAAGAGCTTCTTACTAGGCCTCTTAAGAACTAGAATCAGAGAAAAGTCAGTTTTGCTGAATATGAAGAGAAGTTAGAGGCAGATTTCTTTGCATTTCAAGGACCTGACACTTTAGAAGAAGAATTGAGCTATATCAACAGCCGAGGTCAGAGAGTGTATAACCAAGGATACAAACAAGCTTTAAAAGGGGAAATCTATAATGGAGTGATAGGAATGCTGGAGGAACTGGTTTTCAAAGAAACCGTAATAAAATCTTTGTTCAGAATTACAATTCAGGTAGCTTTCAACAGCAGTCTCAGCCTGTTTATCAACGAGCAGCTCCACCAAAAATTCAGCAAGAAGACGATTTGAAAGACATGCTCGAAAAGATACTGGAAGGTCAACAACAAGCTAAAAAGAACCAAAATGTCAAAATGGACGGAATGTACAATGATATGAACAAAAAATTTGAAGCATTGACTACTCATGTTAAGCATTTGGATACTCAAGTTTCTAAAACTACTGAAGTTAGAAAGTCCTTAGTAGGGAATGAGGGAAAAGAGCATACTGGTGAGGTTTTGGTAAAAGTTGATAAATCTACAGAAAACGCAGATTTCAAAAAGCCCGAAAATGATGCAGAGCCAGAGATCGATCGATCCACTAAGAGATTGTTCGATCCTTTCGAGAGAAGTTCCAGACTCATTAGATCGATCGATCCATTAAAGGATCGATCGATCCCAATCCCCAGAACTCGAAAGTACTAATTCGAGTTTATAAACCGAAGGCTCCATATCTAGTCCAACCAAAGAATTCCAGAAAGGATCCAGAGGATGCAAAGTGCAAGGAGGTGATCAAGGAATTGACTGCAAGATTACCATTCTCGTACGCTTGTCAAATGATTCCTTCTTTGAGGAAATATTTCAAAAGCATGATCACAAGCAAGATCACCTTGGAAGAGGGAGCAATGATGATGAACCGTATGCCTAAGAAACTTGGAGACCCAAGAAGCTTCGTTCGATCAGTACAAATTGGTGACATTACATACGCTAGATCTCTCTGTGATTTGGGATCTAGTGTGAACCTTATGCCTCTATCCGTGGAAAAAAGGTTAGGTATGACGTACATCAAAGGTACCAAGATCTCAGTCATCTTAGCCAATCATTCTGTGAAGTATCCTGTTGGAGTGCTTGAGAATCTGCTTGTGAAGATTGGGACAGCCTTTGTGACAACCAACTTTGTGATTTTAGAACTTGAAGAAGAACCAAAGGACCCACTTATATTGGGAATACCCTTTTTTAGCAACTTATGGAGCTATCATTGATGTGAAGAAAGACAAGATCAATCTTCATTTTAGTGATATGGTGATGAAGTTCAGTCTACAAGAGGTTTTGAAGAAACCATCCTTAGATGCCAAGTCTTTTTGGGTGGATACCATTGCGGAGGCTGTTGAGGGAGTTTCTGACAACTTTTTGTTTGATGATCCTTTAGAGATTGCATTGAATAACACTACTAATGAGTCTTTTTCCCTTAGTGATGATGTTTCAGGTTACACCAGGATGTTAGATGCTCGTAGGAGGATTGAAGAGATGACTAACTATGTGGAACTAGGGGAGACAACTGCTAAGTCTCTAACTAAACTGTACCATGCACCACTTACTGATCCATGGAGCGAGCTGGAACTCAAACCCCTTCCAAAAGGACTAAGATACGCGTTTCTAGGTCCTAATTCTACATACCTGTGATAATGAATACTGACTTGAATAACGTAGAGATCGCTTTACTTCTTTCTAAACTAAAAAAGTATCGTAGAGCTTAGGTTACACCTTAGATGATATCACAAGGATTTCATCAGACTTGTGCATGGATAGGATACCTCTAGAAGATGAATCTAAGACTTCTATAGAATATCAGAGAAGACTAAATCCTAACCTGAAAGATGTTGTTAAGAAAGAGAAAATGAAACTTTTAGATGCAAGAATTATTTATCATATTTCCGATAGTAACTGGTTAGTCCTGTGCATGTAGTTCCTAAGAAAGGGGGAATAATGATTGTTAAGAATGAAAATGATGAGTTGATCCCGACTAGAAATATTACAGGTCATAGGATGTCTATTGATTATTGGAAATTGAACGCTGCAACTCGCAAAGATCATTTTCCTTTACCTTTTATTAACCAGATACTTGAGAGATTGGCTAATCACCCTTATTATTGTTTCTTAGATGGTTTCTTTCAGATTTTGATTCACCCAGATGATCAGGAGAATACGACATTCACGTGTCCTTTTGGAATATATGCTTATCGCAAGATTCCTTTTGGACTGTATAATGCCCAAGTTACCTTTCAGCGATGCATGATGTCTAGTTTTACTAACCTAATTGAAGACATCATGGAAGTATTCATGGATGATTTTTCCGTCTATGGATCTTCCTTTGATGTTTGTCTTGCTAACTTGTGTAGGGTTATTCAGAGATGTGAGGAAAAAAAATCTAGTGCTGAACTGGGAAAAGTGCCATTTTATGGTGACTAGCGGAATCGTGTTAGGACACAAGATTTCTGAGAAAGGTATCAAAGTGGATAAAGCCAATATTGAGGTAATGACTAACTTGCAGGCACCCAAATGCGTCAAGGATGTTCGCTGCTTTTTCGGTAATGCAGGCTTCTATAGAAGGTTCATTCAGGACTTCTCAAATATTGCTAGACCTCTTACAAAGCTGTTGTGCAAGAATATCAAGTTCGAATGGGATGATGATTGCCAATTTTCCTTTCTACCGATCAAAGGAGCTTTGGTAAGTGCTCTAATTGTGAAACCACCAGATTAGGAATTACCTTTTGAAGTGATGAGCGATGCAAGCGATTTTGCTGTTGGGGTTGTTCTTGGACAGCGAAAAGATAAGAAGCTTCATGTCATTTACTATGCCTCTAGGACTCTAGATCTAGCTCAACGTAATTATGCAACAACTGAGAAAGAGCTCTTGGCGATTGTCTATGCTTTTGAGAAGTTCAGATCTTACTTATTGGGATCCAAAGTAGTAGTCCACACCGATCATGCGGCATTGAGGTATCTCCTTTCTATAAAGGATGCTAAACCCAAATTACTGCATTGGATTTTACTTTTGCAGGAATTTGATTTAGAGATAAAAGACAAGCGAGGAACTGAAAACGGAGTTGCAGATCACCTATCCTGACTGACAGTTGAAGAGGATGTTCCCATCAATGACTCTTTTCTAGAGGAACGCATGTGTGCTATCAGCACCATAGAGGGTGAGAAAATTTCTATCCAGAGACCCCATAAGACTGATATGATTATCCCTTGGTTTCGCGATTTTGCTAACTATTTAGCTGCTGATGTTGAACCACTTGAATTTTCAGGTTACCGAGAGAAGTTCTTAAAGGATGTCAGATGGTGAGGTTGTACTTAGAAACCACCAAGGGAATGAATTTGTTGTAAATGGTCAGAGGCTTAAGCCTTATCTAGCTACTTTAGAGCTCATGGAATGATTCCTCTAACAGATCCAGCCCCAGTTTAGAGGTAAGTATCGTCAGGATACTAATGTTAAACAAGCGTTGAGTGGGAGGCAACCCACTATTTTGTGTTTTTAGATTATTATGTCCTAGTTTTGAGTCATTTTAGATTTTAAATCACTAATTTTTTATTTTAGTTTTGAGTTTAAAGTGTTTCAGGAAGTTCAGGAAATGAAAGAGTTGGTCGAGTGCTCAAATCGATCGATCCGTCCATGGATCGATCGATCCAATCCACCAGGACTATTCCGTGCAAAAGGATTGATCGATCCACCGACCCAGGCCAGCATAAAAACGGATCGATCAATCCAAACAGTCTAGGAAGCTCCGAAAAAAGGGATCGATTGATCCCTGCAGAGATCGATTGATCCCTCGTCCTGGTAACTCGAAAAATCACTTAAATTAAACCGAATTTTAGGAACTAAACCGGTTTTCACTCAATTAGAACCTATTTCTTCATCCCTTTTCTCCCTATTTCGAATCAAACACATATTCCACCACTTTTTCTCAAGAACTTCTCCAAACTTTCTTCAAATCTCGACATCTCTATCTCACCCAATTTTCAACTAATTTTTGTGATTCTTTGCTCCTTGCAACTCAATTTTCAAAGGCCAATCCAAATCTCTCACTTTCATTTCGATTCAAGCAAGCTATGGAACCCTAATCCTCCCTTTTAGATTTGAAATTTAGGGTTCATAAGGAGTTTTTGTGTTTTGTGAATTGGAATGATAGAAATAGCTAACTATGTGCTTATGTACTATATATTGTGGTCGATTGATGAGTGCATTTGGATTATAGATGTGTTGTGTTGGGATTGAGGAATTTGGATTTTGGGCTTTAGGTTTTGATATGGACATTGGGTTGGGTGGTATTAGGATTGTTTGATGGATTGATATGCTTAAATGAGATAGGAGAACGGTTTAGGAATGAGTTTGGATTGTTTTCGGTGTTGATTTGAAACTCCATAACTTTTATTTGAAATTTCTTTGTTTCAAAATTTTGGATTTTGATTCTTAGAATGGTTGTTCATTTTATTCTTGCTAATTTGTTGATTGGTATTTCTCAAATCATTGTCCAACTTCCTTCATGATTGATTGACAACTTCATTGAGATTGTTTTTAAATTTTAGAAGTTCGCTAGTGTCTTGACTTACATAGATGACACATGTGATTTTTGCTAATGATTTCATTTAGTATTGCTTGATCATTGCGTTTCAAATGGTTTGTTTGCAATTAATTCTTGTTAACTATAATGTTGATATTGCTTGACCATTGCATAAACATTCACGTGCTTTTCTTGAAAAGCTTTAATTGCTAACTCGGATCTTGAGTTATGTTCTTTTCAGGATGGAATCTTGGGATCAAGATCAGCTTTCCACTCCAGAGGGTGAACAGCCAATTGCCAAGAGACAAGCAACGCGCTCGAGAACAACAAAGCAAAATCAACTGCAAACATTTCCCTCAGCTTCAACTACTCCACCTCAGACAAAGAAGTGAGCTACCGCAAAAGAAAAAGGAAAAGCAGTAACTAGTAGCAGCGCAAACGACGAGGAAGAAGAAGAGGAAGAATCGGTTATCTATCCAAAGTACCACCAAAATCCTGGCCACAGAAACTAAAGACACACTTTACCAACTGCCGACTCAATTTGGTAGTTTCTCAGCTCAAAATCCACAAGGGTTGGAAGGATAGGAAGTTCACAGAAAAGTGGGATCATTTTGATTCCATGTTTTACAATTCCCTTGCGCAGAGTAAGATGGATCCCACTCATATTTCCAATCATTGTGGGAACCAAGATTCGCACGGTCGAAACCTGTTAGTCACGGAAAATCAGAGTGAACTCTAATTTCCCATAGATCCCAGATTTATGTGAGCCAAACAAGAACATAATAAGAGTATGAGAGAGACAATAAAAGTATGAAAATTCAAGAAAACAAAATAGAGAAGAAGAGGTTTCTTATTTTGAATCTCGTGAACGTTTTACAATCAGGCTGCAATTCTGACCGTAGGAACAATTGGAAAATACCCTAGAACTAACAGCGGAACCGTAAAAAACCTAATTGAGTCGCATCTCTCTAAGAACAGATTAAAATTCTAAAGACCTAGGTCTATAGTGTGTAGAATGTCGAACTTGTCTTGTCTCCTCCCTTCATCCTCTTATATAGACTCCCTGCTTGTCCATTTTCCTTTTCCGATCCCCGATTATTCAGCAGAAACTTTTCTTTTCTTTTACGAAAACTTTTCTTTTTCGAATTCCTTCCATTTCCTTATGTCTTGTGCAACAAGGTGTGACCGTCATCGTACTTGGACCGAATTCTTGCTTAGAAGCGTAGTGGGCCATTCATCGCGTTTTAGGCCTCATCAGGATGTTAAGCGGTTTAGACAATTTTACGTTTCCTATCGGATAATTGGTCTTACGATATGGGCCTTACGAAAAATTTACCATTACAACTTCGTATGATTAAAAGATACAAACATATCCTTAAGATCGTTTCGAAGAATAATACCTTCGGTCATTTAGCCATTTTATAAAATTTAAAACTTTATATAAAAGGACTTCCAAAACTTTCGCGATCCGTAAGGAATAGTCGTATGGTCGTGAGATCCATACGAAGAAGGTTAATGATTTTAGTCGCAAAATTCGAACGGAATCTTGGAATGATACAAAACAAAAGATGAAGGGTTCAAAACGAAATCAACTTGTCAATCGGCAAGCTGAATCTACAAGATCCAACTCGCCAATTGGCAAGCTGAGTTCGTGAGGTTCAGCTTATTGGTTGATCGTGCGTCTTCGTGTGTGAGCGATGTATGCAGCTCAAGGTACTTGTCGGAATTGAGCCATCTTTCCTCATTAAAACCTTAGTGATAGGAAAACCTGATGGGACAAAACTTTCTCTACTAAGCAAAAAAAGAGTACAGATATGGTGGCCTAACTTTCCGATAATCGTTACGCGTCTCTTCTAAAATGCATTTCCATAAGTTTAGTTGATATGTTTCATTGAACGGAATCACGATTAGCCAAATTTCGCCTCGTGGCCTTCAGCACCTGGTTGGTACTTTGGTCCTAAGCTACGAACGAGGGATGGTTCTAGATACCGAGTACTTGACCGCGCTTCTTCTCGTGAGGAGAGTGAAACAGACGCCCATGTACTATTTGGTGCCCCGACTCGGTATGGGGATATCAAGTCGTTCAAGAACAATCTTAAATGCTGGAAAGAGTGTTACTTCTTTGTTCGGATAAGTAGCGCTTCCATCGACGAGGGATATATACCCCTCTTTAGGAAAAGATGGGGTGGATACTGTATTATGACTTGGGGTCGAGTTTTTGTTTCTTTTAGTTAATGTCTAACGTTTCGTATTTGTTGTGAAATTCCCAATCCCCTTCCCTCGTATCCGGAAGATATACTCGTTGTCAGGGATCTTCTCCAAGGTGGACCAGTTCATTGGGGATATTTTTCGCTGCAGCGAGTACGAAACGTTGTTGCTTACTACAACGCTCGTGCTTATCCCGAAGTCGTTATCGAGGAAGAAGAACCAACAATGGAGAAATTTGTCTCGCAAGATGGGGACATTGCTGGTTCTGTCCATGTCGGGGAGGGATCGTCTCCTAGAGCGTTCTTAAATGGCTTTAACGACAAGGATTAGATCATGCAGCCGTCGTTTAAGCTCGGCTTCTTTTGATTTTATGAATGCTTTGCCATCCCAGCCTCCTATTCAGGAGAGAACCATGAGGTTGCAACCGTGTGTTAAGGCTTCACACCTCTGTATGGAGGTTAGTATGCGGCTCTTAAGTCAAAGGAGCAAGAGGCGCGTGCGGCTCGGTACAGGGCTGACAAATATGAGGAAGAAATTTCTTGTTTGAAGATGGAGAAGGAGGCATTGAAGCAGAAGCGTGCATATGGTGGACCGTTCGGCCCGCTTCGGGCCAGCCTTGATAAGCTGGAACAAACGCATTATGCTAGACGGGGCACATACAAGGTTGTTTTTGCTATGGTGGACCGTTCGGCCCGCTTTGAGGCCAGCCTTGATAAGCTGGAACAAACGCATTATGCTGTCGAACATTGGTGCAAATGTCGGGTTTGGTGGGCATTTTGCACCGGACCAAAGCAGCCCGACTTCCAGTTTGATGTTGAATGGAGAAAGATGTCTGGTTATTATGAAAAGAACAAGGATGTGAGATCCTTGATTCCTCCGATCATGGCGGAGGTCTGGAAATGTTGGGCTCCGATTCCCATTTCTCCTGACTTGGAGGACGTCAGGACTTTGGCACGAGGCGATGAAGAGGCGGTGGACTAGGACCCGAGGATGTTTGGCGTGTCATGTACTGGTTACTATGATTCCAACCAGTGAGGAGCGAGGATGTTATGAGTAGGATTTTGTGTTATCGATTTAGGTCCGTTCAGGCCGTATGTGGCCGCAAGACTTGCCTTTTAAAGATTTTTTGTAACTTGTGTTTATGATTAATTTGTTGAAAGAAAAAATTCCGAGTAGTCAATCCATATTTCGTTTTCTGATTTATCGCTACGTTTAGCTTTTCTGCTTCGGATGCGAACTTTAGAGAATTCTAATTCCAAAACGTGTGGATTTTCGTGTGTGAGCGATGAGACAAGTTTAGGAATCTCGTATCTGCTGTAGATACTATGTCTGGAGATGTTAGAGACCAGTATGCTGGGTTTAGGGCAAGACCTAGGTTTACTCTCGGTTATAAGGAGTGCGGTGACTATTCCGGCTTACGTACCCTGTTATGTGATTTTGACCTGATTCCATTTCAACGTTGGAATCTATGATATATTTGTGCTAATTTGTAATCGAGCAACTCTCCGAAGATCGTTCAGAAGTGCTGACCAAAATTTTAATTTTTTGTAGCGTTGTTTACCCTTATGTCGGGCGTGTGGGAACCAATCTTACGAAAGGTTGGGTGAGTAGTTTGTCCATCGGGGGCCAGCCGACGGGGTTAGTGTGAAAATTGGTGTTCGCTTATTTTGGTTTCTAGAGTCGGCAAAGACTGCGTTCGTATGAATTTGCAAATTCATTTTCGAAAGTTCGCGACGTCTCACTTTTTCCGAAAGTTCTTTTTTTGTTCGCGTTTCCAAGATATGGTTGGGGAATGTTTTTGTGATTTTGTTGGATGATAAGCTTACCTTTGCGAGCAGGAAGAGTGTTTAGAGTTTTTTGCCAGGGCGATTTTTCGTATGAATTTAGTTTCTGGATTATACGATTATCTAGGTTTTTGGAGTATGATTGAATATGTGTGATCACAACGATGCGAAAAAATTGTTAAGGCATGTAACATTTTTTTATTGCATAAAATTTTCAAGAATATCGAGAACATAATGCATATATTTGAAAATATGGGAGTATACGAGTCTATGTATACGTACCCACTTCCCCCCCCCTCTTTTTAGAGGACGTACAGCTGCACTTTTCCTGCAAAATTTTTTCCTACGTACCCTTCTTCCGGATCAAGCCATCTCGTAGTTCAGTTTGTTGCCTTAAGTTATATTATTCGCTTGGCAGTGCTGCGTCCTATGGTTTAGCTGCAGTGGCTACATTTGGGTTGACAACTTATTCGGGTGTTGTTGACGCCGTTTAGTCTGAGGTGTTAAGTTTGGAAGCTTGGTCGCCTTCGTTAGGTTTAGCTATTTCTGGAGTTGACAAATCTAGTTCGTGTTTTTCCGAAGCACTGTCAGATTTTTCCGAAATATTTTCCGTTTGTGCCTGGGATAGCTTTGTTTGTTTGGCCCTTATCACTGATGTTGTTGTGACCCGTCTCAGTTTATGCTCGGCTAAGAAGCAGAGGCTTGCTTGTTTTCGACATCCCCCGATTTTGGAAATTCTGTGGGGCGTTGGGAACTTGATGCCTAGGTGGTAAGTCGACGGGACTGCTTTCATGGAGTTTATCCATGGTGTTCCAACAATCGCGTTTTAAATGGCAGGATGATAGACTACTGCGAAATCAACGATTTTGGTTACTTATTTCACCATGACGGGGAATTGAATCGATCCAAGGGTCATGGTAGTTGTACCGGAGAATACGGTAAGCGGTTTTGGCATGGGAGTAACTTCAGTTAGCTTGATTCCCATTCTGTTTAACGTATCGCGGAAGATCATGTTTATGGTGCTTCATGTGTCAACGAGGACCCGCGCAACTACGAGATCTTTTATGACAATATCGATTACAAGAGGATCGTTGTGAGGAGTGTCGATTTCGACAGTTTTGCTTTCCTTGAAGGTAATCGCGTTTTTTGGTGAATCGGAAGAAGCAAATAGGAGGCGGTCAAGCCAGTTGGCGCTTGTTTTGGCCTTTTGATGATAGGCCTTAATTGCGGAAACGCTGTCGTGGCAGTATTTTGACCCCCCGATTATCATATTTTTTTGGTGACGGTTACCGTCACTAGTTTTATCCTTGGGTTCTTTTCCATGTTTTCCTTCTATTCCAGAACCCTGGGGTGCATTGTTTCCTGGCGGTGCCTGTTCTGACCTAGGTGGTCGGTTTGAATCTTTAAGGATATCGTTTATGTTCGAGATCTTTGTTATCTGTCCTGCGAGTAATTTCGCCGTTAATCTTGCTTCGAGTACTTTGCAGTTTTCCGTGGAGTGACTTTGGTCTGGTGGAACTTACATAACGAATTTTCATCGTAAGAGGTGTTTCGAGTCCAGGTATTACCTGACGTCTTCCCTCCTTCGGACGATGGGTTGATCACGTAATTATGTGCTCCATGTAGGTTTTCACCCTCGTGATAGACGTATTTGTCGTTACGAGGGATCTTCTTTTTTTATTTCTAATCCGAGGGAGCGTATTTGGCAGGTAATTTTGTCGGCTTATGCTTTTGCGACACAACTCTCATCTCTTCTTTGATATTAATAAAATTTGTGGCTTTGGGTAGTGCATCCTGGGTCGTACGCGGTTTTTTGAAGGTTAACCATGTTCTGAACTTGGATTTGTACCAGAGACTTTTGCAAAGCACATCTATGGCAACTTTGTCGCTGATATTGTTGACTTTCGATATTATGATCTTGAATTTTTTCATGAAATCCCGGAGCGATTCATCCTTTTTTTGAGCGAGACTCCAAAGATCGACGTCGGAGGTTTCCCTATCCATGAAGATGAAATACTGTTTGAGGAATTCCGAGGAGAGTTGTCAGAAATTTGTAATGGAGTTTCGTTTTAGACGAGAGAACCACTCGAGGGCTGCCCCGTGAAGATGTTCGACGAAAAGAAGGCAGAAACCTGCGTCTTGTTCTCCTTCTCTTAGTTTTGACCTTGCCATCGCGATCTGGAAGGTTTGCAAGTGTGTTTTTTGATCGGTGGTGCCGTCATACATTGGGATTTTGATCTTTCTCGGATAAAAAATGTGGGAGCTAGTTATGCAAGCCGTGAATGGAGTTCTTCGTGCCTTTTCGAGGAGTCGGTCAAATTATAGGGCTGCACTAGTGGCATGGTAAATCTACGATTTCATCGCTTGAATCTCGCCCATGGTTTTGGTAAGGGATTCACGTAGATCGCGAATTGCTTTGGAATCATTTTTTCGTTGAGTTATGAGCCTATCGGCGTTTTTTACGGATGATTCGAGCCTGTTCCTCGGCTTGTTTCTCTTGCTCAATCTAGAATATATTTTCCTCTTCCTCGTTCATGGGTTTATCGAATCAAGGATTTTGTCGAGTTGAACGATCTCTAGCCCTTCGGGTGTGTATATCATCATCTTCATCTGATTCCTCAAACGATTCACAGAGCTCAAGAATGACTCCCTCGGCTTTGACATCCTCTTTTTCCTTACCGAGAGGTGGGAGTCCATTGGTGGTTTTGAGCGTAGCATTGGGAGTTACCTCGTCGGGATTCTGTCCCAGAGGCTCCTTCTGCATGTCCCGCGTCCCGTCATGCGGGGTCATGAAATTTCGTTTTCTTCCGTGAAGTTTAGTAGTTCCCCGCGGGAGAATAGCTCTGGTTCTTATGGTTAGGGTTTCTACCTATTTTGCAAGAGAGCTAATCAGCTTGTCCTGTTCTTCCAAATTTTTTTCGGGAGCCGAAAACAACTTAATTTCCTCAAATGCCGCAGTGTATGCGTCGGCGTTGACTACGGTGACGTTCGTAGGCGGAGTTTGCTCATAGTGCGGTGGAAGACCGTCGCGAGATGGTTGATTGTTCTGAATTTCAATAGGCATGCCTGAACTTACAGACCTAAAAGAAATCTCATGTACCCTTCTAGCGCCAAACTGTGGGAACCGAGATTCGCATGGTCGATATCCGTTAGTTACGAAAAATCAGAGTGAACTCTAATTTCCCAGAGATCCCGGATTTCTGTGAGCCAAACACGAACAAAATCAGAGTATGAGAAAGATAATAAAAGTATGAAAATAAAAGAAAACCAAATAGGGCATAAGAAGTTTCTTATTATGGATCTTATGAACGTTTTACAATTAGGCTACAGTTCTAGCCATAGGAACAATCGAAAAATACCCTAGAACTTAGAGCGGAACCGTAAACAACCTAATTAAGTGGCATCTCTCAAAGAACAGAATAAAAGTCTAAAGCCCTAGGTCTCTGGTGTGTAGAATGTCGAACTTGTCTTGTCTCCTCCCTTCATCCTTCTTATATAGACTCCTTATTCGTCCATTTTCTTTTTCTTGTCCCGGATTCTTCAGCGGAAACTTTCCTTTTCTTTTACGGAAACTTTCCTTTTTTGAATTCCTTCCATTTGTTTATCTCTTGCGCAACAAGTTGTGACCGTCATCGTACTTAGGTTGGGTTCTTTCTTAGAAGCGTAATCGGTCGTTCATCGCGTTTTAGGCCTCATTGGGCCGTTATGCGGTTTAGGCGATTTTACGATTCCTATCGGACAATGGTTTTACGATATGGACCTAACGACAAATTGACCATTACTACTTCGTATGATTAAAAGATATGAACATATCCTTACGATCATTTCGGAAAATAACACCTTCGATCGTTTAGCCATTTTATACGTTTCGAAACTTTATATAAAAGGACTCTCGAAACTTCCACGATCCGTAAGGAATCTTCGTATGGTCATGATATCCATACGAAGAAGTATTACGATTTTAGTCGCAGAATTCCAACGGAATCTCGGAATGATACGAAACAAAAGATGAAGGGTTCAAAACGAAATCAACTCGTCAATCGGCAAGTTGAATCTACAAGATCCAGATCGCCAATTGGCGAGCTGAGTTTCCAAGATTCAGCTTGCCAGTTGGCAAACTGAATGTGCGTTATTCAGTTCCCAAGCTGAATTTAGGAGATTCAACTTGCCAATTGGCGAGCTGAATGTGTTATATTCAGCTTGCCAACTGGTGAGCTGGATTAGTGAGATTCAGCTCGCCAACTAGCGAGCTGAGTTCATGAGTTTCAGCTCATCGGTTGATCGTGCGTCTTCGTGTGTGAGCGATATACGGAGCTCAAGGTATTTTTCGGAAAATACTTGTTGCGTTGAGATATCATTGCAGCGTCTTTAGTTTTTCTCGATCATTGGTCATAATTGAACCATCTTGCCTCGTTAAAACCTTAGTGATAGGAAAACCCGATCAGAATCACGATGATCCGGTTGAAGCATTAGTTTCGTCATAACCGTTTTTGACTCCAACAATCATGCAGCTTTGGTCGCCTTAGGAGTGGATGAGGATGTCAGTGGTATCATCACTTGGATTGGTCTCAGAACTTTTCCCTTCAAGGCTTACCCTCTATATCCAAACCTGGCGAGGCAATTCCTAGCCTCGTTTCGCATCTACCACCCTGGTCCTGATCCGCGGTATGCTCTCATTTATGAGATTAAGGTACAATTATTTTGCCTTGGTCATCTTTACAGGATACCGATGGTCGAGTTTGAACCCATCTTCGGATTCAGTTCAGCAGGGAATCTTCTATAATTGCCCAACTTCTATTCCTATATCGACTGATGGGATTTGATAGCGGACGGGAAGTACGAATGTAGGACCGCAAAGCTCACTACTATTTGCAACCCCGCAATCCGCATAGCTATAAAGATCTTAGCACCTACTTTCTCCGGTAAGCCAGATTCGGCTGCGGTTAGTTCTGTGGTGCTTGAGCTCCTGCACTATGCATTATGCCATTTCACAATGGTATGCTATGAGACTGACCAGGACAGAGCTCAGCATGATGCCAACTTGGGATGGGTGTTTGCGAAGATCTTGGCAAGTCGGAAGATTGATGCCTTGAGGAACCGACTCGGATTGAGGTGATGGGTAGTTTAACTACACCATTTTTGCTGCATGTTGGGATCCCGCTTGAGTCGTGTTATCAGGCGACGACAACCAACCAGGTTGATTGGCCTTACCTTTTCTCTACCAAGTGGTTTGAGAAACCGACTATCTACAAGTTTTAGCACGAGAGAGGACATCTTTGTATAATTTATATGCCGAGGCAAAAGATCACCAACATTAGTTCTCTAATCAACATCCAATTTCTCCCAGGATATGAGCATTTACATGGCGCGCCTGATCCTGTAACCGACGCCCCACAGCTTCCTCGAGATCAGTCTCGATGTTAGAGCCCTGCGCAGAGGCAGAGACGCTAGTGAAATCCTAGCCTAGAGGATGGTTCTCCTATCCTTCTCGAGGATTTCAACGAGTTCGACTTACCACCTCCACATCCCGACTTTGTTGATTCTGAGACGATCAGATGGACCGCAGATGCTACAGAGCAAACTCACAACATGGTTCAGAGGATGTGGAGCGCGATTGCCAAGATACGACGTCCAGCCTATTTCAGAGCACCTCGAGATCACAGTGATGATGAGGGGGGACCTTCTGTTAGGAGAGAGAGAGACGGTGGCAGTTTGGGACAGCCCTCGGACTGATTGGACTTCACTTTTTCAGTATCTTTTACTTTTTCACTTTGGACTTATGTACTTTTATTTCATTTTTATTATCTTTCAGACTTATGTTGTATCCTTCTTCTGGATTTATGTTCAGATCGGGACGGTGTGAAATAAGTCTGGGGGAAGGTACATAATACTACCAACGTTCTTGTGATGTTTTTTCTATTTTGAATTTTCAAAAAAAAATAATTTGTTTTGGTGTTTAGATGAGTCGAGTCGGAGGAACAATGACCAAAATCCATTTATGACTACTAACCCGGTGTGAGTTTGGTATCATTCTCTACTTGACCACTAACTTAGATTAATTATTGCATCTAGGATTGGAACCCCATTGACTAACTGATATGCTTTTGAAAGTTATGGTCTTTTGGATTGTTGATGATTTGATCCTGGCTCTACTTTGTTATGACTTAAATTGATCTTAAATTTTCTTATCTATGGTATTGGAATACTTTGAGCTAGGTATTTTTTTTCTTCAGTCCTCTGTAAAACCAACAGTTCTTTCAGTACGATTCGATCCACTTCTCTTTCCCTTCAATAAAAAAGAGAAAACGGTACAGAAAAAAGGATTAAAAACGTGATCTAGAAATCCGTTGTCAATCCCAGAGAAACCGCCTGCTCAAAAAAGAGAAAGAAGCAGTAAAAAAAGAAACAATAAATAAAGAAGTGAGAAAAGGAGAAGGAAAGGACGAGATCCGAAGTGGCTCGATGCACAATTGGTATGGGGATCCTGAATGACGGATAATCTAGAGCGTTGATCGATACCCCATAGGTAAAAACGCACTTGTTTGAACTTAAACAAATATAATAAGTTGGTTGATATGACTTGATGGTTTGATTGATTTGGGATTTAGAGTAGAAAGTATGTTGTTAGTTAGGTGCTGGAAAATAATATATTTGCAGTGGTTGTCTAGGATTAGTGTCCTTTAGTTTTTGATGTCTGAACTTGGGGTCGCTGAGATTCGGTGTGATCGTTTTCAAACCTCTTCTCTAGAATTGGTCTTGCTTTACTTAAGGACAAGCAAAGATCTAAGTCTGGGGGAGTTGATATCACTCGGTTTTAACACTTTATAGTGGGTTTTTATACTTACTATTTAGCTTAATTCCAGTGCTTTTCTTGTTTTTTAGCATGTTTTCAGGATTCTAGGTTTTTGGGACGTTCTGGAGCGAAAATGATGATTTTTAGAAGAATTCAGGTGCAAATGGACCAAATTGAGACATAGGGATCGATCCAGGCTAAAGCATGTTCGATCAAGGCAATTCATTAAGGAGATCGATCGATTGCAGCATGGATCGATTGATTCAAGGTCCTGGAGAGCCGAAGGAATTTTAGATTGATCGATCCACACAAGATCTATCGATCCCTTTTCAAGCACAAATTGATCAATCCAAGCATGGACCGAGCGATCCCTTTACACGAAGAAGTGATTTCAAGCAAAAAGACACATTCGTCCTCGAGGTTTATTATTAGTTTTCCTTATTGGGTTTTTTATTTTTATTTATTTTAGAAACTATAAAAGCCTCTTGGTTTTAATTTTAGAAATTTAGAGAACTTTGTAGAGGGAAGAGATCTACTTATGTATTCAAGATATTTCTGGGCTCTGATTCCGATATATAATTTTTTTTTTTTAAAACCTGCAATATTTACTCTTTCTATGATTTATGTTCTTGTTATCATGTTTGAGTAATTAACTTGTTAGGTTTTAGGGTTTCTCCCAAGAAAACCAGGTTGAATGTTAGGGTTTGATAGAAGGGATTTAAATTTTTAGGTTCTCAGTCTAGACTCGTTCCTATTGCATGAATTAGAGTATCTAACTAGTTCATTGATCTTAGAATTATAAACTCAAAGAGATTTGGTTTAGAAGTCGATCTAATCTAGATAAGTAAGTGCATTTGCTTGCAGGAGTATCATCTTAAGGGCTTATGAACATATCGAATATGAATTGAATTGCATGTTTAAATCATCTAAATTCGGCGGGAGTTTGTTTATAGTGATTTAAACATAGGGATCTAATACCTCGGGAGAGGATTAGTCTATCTTTGTCTTTCGAGTTGGGAACTATATTCAAAGAAAATCTTGCATGTAAACCTTAACCTTTAACATGATTACCTGTGGATTTCCATATTTCTTAGCATTTTAGTTAATTGTTTTACAACCGTTTTTAATCTATCGTTATTTCTATTTTCAAAAAATAATCATTACTTTAAATCTTTTCCTAGCTTGATTCGATTTTTAACTGAGAGTCGTACGTTCTTGGTCTCTATAGATTAGATCTCTTATATACTATTGCGTTTGATGTGCACTTGCAGTGAATATATTTGGATTAAAACCCGAGTGTATCACAAGCAATGTTTCAGATAAGGACTTAAGATTCACGTCTCATTTTTGGAAGGCTTTCCAAAAAGCCTTAGGAACAAGAATGAACATAACTACAACCTATTACCCACAACAGATGGACAGTTTGAAAGGACTATCCATACGTTGGAGGATATGTTGCGGGCTTGTGTGTTAGATTGGGATGGTTCGTGGGCGAAGTATCTGCCTTTGGTAGAATTCCCCTACACCAATAGCTTCCAAGCGAGCATTCGAATGTCTCCATATGAGGAATTGTATGGACGGCCTTGTAGAACGCCGTTATGTTGGACCCAAGTAGGGGAGAAAAGTGTGATGGGTCCAAAAATAGTGGGCGAGTTGGTCTACATTAAAATGACATAGAATTTTCAGTGGGTGAGTTGGTCTACTTTAAAATGATCACCTCAAGGGAAGGCAAGAACTGCTGCGGATGAGAAGTTAAGCCCAAGATACTTAGGGCCTTTCCTAATATTGGAACGGGTTGGAGCAGTGGCATACAAGCTTAACTTACCTGCGAAAAATATATGCATTCCACAATGTATTCCATGTATCGCAGTTAAGAAAATACTTGAGAGAGCAGGATGTGATAGTTCAAGAAAAGCTGAAAGACTTAAGGCGAAACTTGACTATAGAATCTGTCGGTTCGGATTGTAGACAGAATGGAAAAATAACAAGAAGAAAAGTTGTTTGAATGGTTAAACTGGCTTGAAATTGTGATGGATCTAAACAATGGTTCGGATTGTAGACAGAATGGAAAAATAACAAGAAGAAAAGTTGTTCGAATGGTTAAACTGGCTTGTAATAGTGATGGATCGTAACAAAAAACATGGGAAACAGAAGCCAGAATGAAGGTCGATTTTCCAGAATGGTTCAAAGAAAATGATGCTTGAAGCCCTTTTTTTTGTTACTTAGCCATTTGGGGATGGTTGGTTGTATGGCTAAGGAACAAAAATGTAGGAAATCCAGAAATTTGGTCGTAAGAAATAAAGGAAACTATGAGCTTGGATTCAAGGACGAATCCATTGCAAGTGGGGAGACTTGTAACATCCTCGAACTTCCTAAAGTTTGATGGTTCGAGCCAAAAATTAGCTAAAGGATTTGGCTAAGGGAATTTGGCTTAGAAAGGCTGTTGAACATAGAATGTTCGATTGGCTAAGTAAAGGATCAAGGGCTAGCTCAATGGCTGAAGTCTAGTTCGGCAAACTGAAAGTTTGAACTAAGGTAGCTAGGTCAGCTAGACTATATCTTAGTTTAGCTCGAGCCAGTTTAGTCCAGCTTAAGCTAGTTCAGGCCAGCTGAACCAGCTAAGTGAACTTGACACTAGCAGGGTAGTTGGGCTGAGCTGGGCGGTTGCCAGTTTTGCACAACTCGCACAATTTCGGGAACTTGTGCCTGTTCAAAAGAGCACAAGTTGACTTTACGCATACGTACACACACACACACACCAAAATCTATGAAAACGACTAAGGCATTGAACGGTTGAAAGAGCAAGACCTAGGCGTTATTGGAGACTAGGACGGGCAGATCGTGAGTCTAGTCAGTCCTAGTGGGAAAGATGGCGGGTTCGGGGCAGAATTCACCGCATAAGACTAAGGTGGGTACAGAACGAACCATGCTTTTGGCCAAGGTTCCATCTCTTAGCCATTCCGGCGATTATGTCATTTCAAACAGCTAAGTCCGTAAGTGAAGAATTCGTGCGGTTGGTCATGCACCTTTTTCATTATCTCAGCATGGTCGCTTTATAATGGGTAACGGATAGAACAACTAAAATATGCGGGTTTCGGGATAGACTGCTGGGCTAAAATCATGGTGAGGCAGATGGGACGAGTTGTATGGGGAACGGGTGATTCCGCCAAAATTTACCTAGTCCGGCCAAGACCTTTGGTTTAGATCAGTGGGCTGTTTGGACATCCGGAATGTGTAGTAACTAAACTGAATTGAACTAAACTCAAACTTAAACGATTAAGGCAATCTAAATTTCCTCACTAAGTAATAATTGATTACTTACGCCTCTATCTGGTTTAGGGACTTAAGGGGATGCGGGTTTGGCGCGAGACTGAAGGTTGGATCGAAGAATGGTGTACACATTTGGATAGTTATAGGATCGATATGTTTGGCTTGTCATAGACATTACAACAAATCAAACAAGTTGTATTGAATCCTATTTTTATTAATAAATAACACTCTTCATTTCTGTTGCATTCATATAGTCTCTATGTACTTACGGCTTAAAAAATAAAATGACATTTACATGAAAATGACTTAAAAACGGCTAAGACCTAAAATAGATTGATTGGCTCGAATCACTTAGTGGTTTGGGCGTGAAACAATTGCCTGAAGACTTGGTATCTGGGATGAGGTGTTTTACTATTCACCACTGCAAAACCAAAATCTGGAAGAGGCCGGGCGATACTCCAACTCCGAGCACATCTGCAACAAAGGAAAACTAAAAAGCTTAAAGGAAAAGAGGGAACACCGACAGTGACGTAGGTAAGCTGTCGAATGTTGGTTCAAATCCAGTTTTCAGACAACCGCTAGGTTTATAGAAGAAAGAGAGGGAAGACTTTTTTTTTGTTTTGTATCATAATCACTTTATATTATTTACAATATGTCACCAAGATAATTTTTGACGATAAAGATAGTAAATGGTTTTGGTTTCATTTTATCTTTTATACAAATTTTCCCTTTTTGTTAGAAACTTATATTGTATCACCAAACTTATTTCCTTTTTTTAAACACATTATAGTCATGGACAAGGGATAAATTGTATATGATTCCTTTTTAAAAAAAATAATTAAAACGGTATATGATTTAATAGATAGAACTTTGTGTTCGTTAGTCTCAACTCTCTTATGGAGGTTTCAACATTTTTGGAGTGGTTTATCTTACCTTTGCTCCATAAAATGACTTTTCGATCTGGCACTTGTGAGGGTCATCTTAGCATCTGATCTTATTGCAATTTCTCGCATTCCTTTTCATATTTGTGTAAATTTGTTGTTTTACCTTTGGCTCTCGGGATTCGGATTGCGTCTCATGAAATTTTGAATTTTTTCAGTCAAAACTTGTGAACTTACTTTTTATCTATTTTTGTAATCTCTTTTGGTTATCGTGTATATATTAAAAGAGAGAAAATTTAAAAATAAACTTTTTGTTTGTTGAAAATTATATTTTTTATCATTAGTTAAATGAACAAACAAAAAAAATCATTAAAAAATATAAAAGGCAAAATATAAGTGTACTATATTTGTTGGAAAACACAATTTAAAATATCTTTTACCACTATCCATGTAACCATTCATATATGAAATAATATAAAAAATAAAAAATCTTTTTACTTTTTTCTTATAATGAATAACTTATTTAAAAATAAAATATAATAAAAACTATACATATATATTATCACCAATTAACTTCTAATTATTCTAAAAAATCAAATATATATGTATATATATATATATACATTTACAATGAAATA